>VZSC01002414.1:211029-288212 GCA_013398225.1 Steatornis caripensis | reverse complement strand
CCCATGTAAGTCCATAGAAAGGAACATTCTTCATCATGCCGAGCTTTCACCCTAAAATGATCTTAACAGATGGGGGGAGGGAAGAAGCAGAGTGATCAGCATGATTCAATTGGCACAAGCTGTTAATCCTTTCTGTTTCAAGCAAAAGCTACCATCCTAATTTGCAATTTCTTGTATAAATAAGTATTGCCTGAACTTCCTTTCTGAAAGCTGTGAAAGAACTTGACCCCGTCCGTTGTTATTTGGGCAAGGCAGCACAGAACTGGAAAGAAAAAGCGATCTGTTAGATAGTTTTCTAACACAGAAAGCGCTAGCTAAACCTTCTAAGAATGAGTAAGGAAGCTAATTATTATTCTTTACTCCAACCTGAGAGAGAGGCAGAGGTTACCAAACTTACATATAGAGAGACAGTAGGGACTGGGGCAGGTGTTTGTGGGGTATGTCTATCAAGCATTCAGTGAGGATCCAACAAAAATCTTTTATTCCTATCCCTCCCCTCTGTCTCATTATGGGTGGTAGATAAAGTAAATCTTTGTCATTACTTCTGTTCACTTATGAATCTCTGAAAACAGTTTTCTACTGCATTTATTTTCAGAATTTGCTTAATCTACCTCTAATACAAATTTACAGAAATAAACCCATTTTTTTTCTTATACTAGTTCATCAGCTAGAAAGCCTGCAATATTTCAAAATGAAACACAGTTTCAAATTTAGCATCAAACTCACACACTGCTTGTTAATGAACTGCCATCAACCCCGTTTGTACCAGGCACAGAGAGCAGAAATGGCAAGTCATGCCAGACGTTTCTTGAATTGCTCTCTGAGGAAAAGGAAGAAGAGTAGAGGCACTATAAGTTTAATTATGATTCTCTCCAGTGTTAAACTTTGCAATTTTGTTTTTAGGTTAAATAATTGGCTTGGCAGGAAGTACTAGAATAAACAGGATAAAATCCTGTTCTGTTGAAATACAGCTTATACAGAAAAATTGTCAGGTAAATTAGCATGTATTTTAGATGCTTGAAAGGGTTAAAAGTTAGTGTTAAAGAAGAAACATATTCAGAAAAATAAATAATAGCTCTAGTACGGAATAATGGAAAATGAAAAATAGAACAAAATACTCTTTGAACTGTAGAGAAACCTGAGTTCTGGAAAGAAGTAGACCAGAAACCACAGTTAGCATAACGAGCATATGTTGTGTTATGGTACTTCTAGTATAAAAGCATGTTATTATGCTTTTAAAAACTCATGGTGTTTGGGGGCATATTGAGTAGAAAAATTTCCTAGTGAGAGAGAGTCACTCCATATATGTTCCTGAACTACATTAAGAATAGGATCTTTCATCTAGTTTTCTCCATATCTGAAAGCTGCTGGTAAATTGGAGAGCAAACTGGAATCCTAACTGGTCTTAACAAAGTTGACTTTTCTTGCTTTAAGGTTAACATATTTTATAAGAAGTCAGTTAAATGCTACAGCTTACATTTATTAAACATTCACTCCATGTCAAGATTTTACTTTTTATTGTTGAGCATCTTTTCCATGGGCAGAACCCATCAGTATAACAGAATAATTTTCTTTGATTTTAGGGTGTAGTCAGGTTGACCTCTCTGAATTGACCACTCTATGCTTGCGGCAGCACCAGTGGCACAAAAGATCAAATCCTGATTTATAGTTCACTAAGCAATGCAGAACAGCAGCTGCAGTCTCTGTGCACTTGTTTCGGGCAAGTATCAGAGAACCAAGTAGCTGCTTCACTGTCAAGATATGCCTAAAAGTTTTACATCTAGCAGTTCTGGTTACAATACCAAATAGTTTCACCTGTAAATAATTAACCAAAGCCGCACTAAGTATACAAAATACACTTAGCAAATTAGACTATAAGCATACAGTATCGCAGCTGATAGGATTGCCTTTGACAGAGCTATTCCGTCAGTTTAGAGAACACATCTATGGCTTAATATAGTTCTTTATTTCACATGAGATCTAAAACAATACATTTTGAGTAGGCCAGAGATGACAAACGTTTCAAGAATCATCTGAAGGCAAGAGAAGCAAAGAATTGTAACTGACCCCTGGTCTAAAAGAGACATAGTCGAAAGAGATCTGAAAATTTAGAGAACAACATGTTGTCAGTTAGCATTTCCTTTGTGAACAATATTTTGTGTACTTATATTAATAGCACTTTCCGCTACAAATCATCTCACTACTTTTGTGGTGGTGCTAATCAGCATAACTGGAGATACTAGATTTTGGTGCCTAGTAATTTTTGTTGGATTAGGATAAGTATTCACCACTCGTATTTACTGGTGCTCCACCATATGCCTTTAGAATCCTTGTGCCTTTTTTACAGACTGAAAGCATGAGATCTGTTTTCACACCACTTCATGTTATTTGGAGATTCCTAAATGAATGCAACTGTAGAAAATCCCCCATACAGAGCTTCATTTCTAAGCTTTATCTCCAGATGGAAGACATCGAACTGCAGGGATCATGTTCTTAATATGCAAGAGCTTAAAATATTCAAAACATTTTAAAAATTCTAGATTTTTAATGCATAAAATACCAATCATTTTCCAGCAATCCAAGCTGCTTTCTGGAATCCAGTGCCAAGCTCAGTACATTTTCTTTGACAATGAACATAAAAGACCTACGCTACTGAAAGCAACAAAACCACAAAGATCTAAAATATTCCTTAATTATTTTGGGAGGTTTAGAGCGATTTTGTATCCGTTAAATATAACGTTTCAACAAGAAAAAAGGCATACACACTTGGTGTTCCTGGTGTTCTGGGCAGTAACTGACTAGTAGCAAGTAACAACCCTGAAACTCAAACATGCTTTAGTGCACGGCCTTCCCTTTGGTGGCATCATTTCCCATTCAAAAATAGTCTTGATGGCTGTACTCGGGGGTGGGATACAGGAGACGACCATTGACAACTGCAGAGTTTCTTTCTGTGGGTCAATGTTAGTTCTGCTCACAAGCTTTCCTATTGTTGAGCTCTTGATATGCTTTCGGCTCTATTTATGAAGGGTTACACCAAGAAGGAAACTACTAGGTGGTTTATGACAAGATTGCTGCTGCAGATTTGGTACCTACTGTGATTTGTGTCACCCATTTGAGCCTCAGCCATAAAGCTGCACTTTTTATCAAGAATATTTGTGAATATATAACAGTTCTGAAGACATACGGCCAATAAATAATTCAAAGTTACCTATCTTCCCTGCAGTTTTCTTATACACCTACCACCTTTTAATGTTTAGTTGGCCTGGAAACAATATTCTTTATGGCACTTCTAGTATAAAAATGTTTACTGACTGGCACCAGATTATTGATTTCCAGTGTGATACCTTGAAAATAAACTGTCCCATCCCCCCCCGCCAAGTCTCCATCTGCTTTGTTCTCCCATCTGCTACCATCCCAGAGAAGCCCTGTTTTGCATTTTGAGTCCCTAAAAATGTCCATTTTCAATTATTTAATCCAATATCATAACAATGTGACTGAACTCATTATTCCTTTTTCTCTCCCTCTCCCCCATCCCTTTGTTTTGTTTTCAGCTCGATATCCATTTACAGTCCTAAGGAAAATCCTAATACGTTTGATGCTGCTGCTTTCTTCCAGTCAGTGGGAAATTTCCTGGGGATCTTTGCTGGATCATTTGCCATGGGATCCTCTTATGCTGTTGTCACAGCTTTAATATCCTTTATGGTTTGCTTTCAGAGAGGAAATCTATATATATTGGGAAAAAAAGTGTGGTATCCGCGACTGACCATCTTTAGTTTGAGCCAAAGCCTTTTCACTGTTGATTCAAGACTTTGCAAACAAACAGTCAAATCATAAATTGACAGGAAATTTCACTGGTCAGAATCCACAAAGAACTTAATATGCAAATTTCTTTTTAACATTAGGCAAGAGTCTGGTCTTTATTTTACTATTTGTAAATAATTACATTTTTAGAAAAGTGTTTTGAGGTATTTTGAGTTTAAAACATGAATTTATGAACTACAGACTAGCAGCAATTACACAAGCATGCAAGGCAAACACCAGGCTACAAATCGTCAGTCAGCTTATCTAAACTAGAAATAAAAGGCATATCTGTTGCCCTGTATTTTTTCTTGTGTTTTACAGTTCTTCAAGTAAAACACTATTGTAGAAAGAGCAGCGATTTTCTTGCATTGATGCAAATGTAAACAAACGCCAGTTTGTTTACAAAACTGGACAGAATTACTTTCCCCTTTTTCTGGGAAAAGAATATAAAATGCAACCAATTAGGCATTAGTTCAAAAACCACAAAAATACTTGAAAGAACCAACTTGTAGTACTCACCTGTTTAAAACCTGTGTTGGATTTTTCTCTTTGTTTGAGATAATTTAGAAACTGAGCAGTTTTTCCTGAATTCGAGTTGTATAGATGAGTATGGTGGGGGAGCTAGCTTTCTTTCATCCTTTATCAGGTTGAGGGCAATTTTAGCTTAAAAATATATCTTTATTTTATTTTATTTTTCCTTAATAATCCCTTAGCACTTGACAAAATTTACCAAACTGTGCGAGTTCCCTATGTTGGAGACAGGTCTATTTTTCCTCCTGTCCTGGAGTGCCTTCTTATCGGCAGAAGCTGCTGGTCTCACAGGTAAGTGTTTCATTGTATTGAATAAAAGCAGTTTTATACCATACCTCTAGTGTGGGAAAACTGCATGTTTATTTTCCGCATGACAACGTACGTAAAGCTTCTAAAAGCCAGTTGCTATATTGGAGATGGTTTCATCGTTAAGAATAAATCTGTAGAGACATGGAATAGTTCTTCCAGACAAAGACTTCCTAGATCAGGCCAGAGTCCTCAGTCTTTCTTCCCTACCTTCCCTGTATTGTCCCATCCCTATTAGACCCACTGTTAATCCCACTACTTCCTGCCCAGCTATAGGACAAAAGATGACAGTAAGTATGAGGAGGCAAATATACAGTGCTGTGGGACTGTCAGAGATTGTGTGCTCCTCTGCACGAGCTGCATGTCCTAGTCCCTCCCCTTTTTCCCAACCATCAATGACTAAACAGAGGACAGGATCATCCTCAAGATTGCCAGTGGGTTGCAATCACCTCTGCATTTAAAAAAAAAAGAATCATCTTCTTCAGCACATCTCTGTAAACACCTTTTGCAACAGGAGAGGTACAATCATGCCCCAGTGACAGGTAGAAAGATATGTGATCCGGTTGATTTTTTGTTAATACCAAGAAAGAAATTGTGCGATTTCGGTCAAGTACATACTCAGGGAATGCTTTTTACAACATAAAGAGTCCACAGAAGTTTAGACAAAAATTAAAAATGGATATAGTTTACCTTGACAGCAACTATATAGTGTGATTTGAAAGAGCAATGTTTGTAAGAGGTCAATCATTTCAATGTTCTTGATGCTGTCACCTCTGAAATCTAGTGCTCTAATTAATATCAGAGAAAGTCAGGGGAAGAAAACTGCTTCATGGTCTGTTAATGCTGCCCATGCTGTTTTGTTTGCAAAATTGTTCAAAGCTTTTTGAAGTCAACAGCTATATTTCTGCTGACTTCTATGGAGCCAGCGTGTTACTTTTTTAATATTAGCCACACAATGAAACTATTTCTGACTGGGTATTAACATCTGTATCTTCTGGCATCTTTGCCTTATTAAATATACAAATTTGCGTCCTGCTTACTGCCAAAATCTTCAGGCCAATGAATAAAAAGAGGAGTGCATGAACTGAACAATAGGATGGTATTCCATCACACAGAGAAAATCGGGTACCAGCTGGAATAAAAGTCCGTTTTGTGTCTTAATGCTTAACGGCTCTTAAAAATGTGACATGATTACTACATAAAAATGGAAGTAAAGAAGGATGATTGTTAATCGCTTGCCTCCTACTGGAGGTAATTATTTCCTAATCCGATGACTTCTAAGGAAAGACTGTGTTTTAAAATACATTCCCAGCAGAGAACAAGGATGCTATGTTTCAGCAAGTGCGCAAATGCTAAGTTACACATTATATCCAAAAAGTGGATTTATAAGGGAAACACTAATGTCTTTCAGAGCCTCAGGTGCTATATGAAAGACAATTTCCATTATTTGGGCATAGGAACAGACTGTATATCCAGACAAAAAATAATTGGTATTTGTCTTTTTTGCATACAGCAAATGTGATGACAGCCAGCATAGTCTCTCCTGGCAGACACTCTTCAGAGTGTTTAATTTCTTTTTTCTTTTGTAATATATAAAATACCTGAAATAAATGACTTAATTATTGAACACCACAGATGGTTTTTACAGTAGCTGTGGTAAGGAATTTTAAACGGACAGAGGGAGAGCCAGAGAGTGGAACCAGAGTAAAGTTCCAATTAAAGGGAAAAAATGGAAAACTGTTGGGAAAGTTAGCTATTTCTTCTAAATAAAGGAATTGATATAGACATATAAAATAGAACTGCCCTGCCAACACACAAATTCCAAGGAAAGCATACCAAGCCCTCTTAGGTCTGTCACGCCTTTTTTTTTCATGGGTGTGTTCTGAGTTTCTGGTGGAAATTGTTTAATTACTCTGTTGTGAGAAGGCAAAGTTTAATCTTGAAAGTTTGATCAGTTGAGTCTTTGCCATTTAGTTTCTGTGAAAGTCTTTTGTCAGAAGATGGTACGGTGGAGAAAAATCATGGAGCCTTTCTTGTAGCTTCAGAAGTCCAAAGCTGTGTTTTGTAAATGCATTGACTTTATTAGTACTGTGATAACATTACACTCTAGGAGTGGATATTTTTAGTTGTTTAATCAGTTTTGATGATTCTTTCATCTTCTCTCAATCTTATCAGAAATAGCTCCAACTCCCCTCCTTTCATATTCAGATTTTAAACTTTCAGTTCAGCAGGAGAATTACTGTATTGGTTAAGAAATTTTCAGCTGACTTAGGTTCTTGGAGGTATAGATTTCAGAGGTGGCTCTTATTTCTCATACCCATGCTAAGGAAATCTGTGTAAAATGCAGTTATTGCACACAGTCTCCCACATGGGTATGTGATGCATGGAGTACCTGTTGCAGAAGGCATGGGGAGCCTGGGGGAAAGCCAGTCATCCTTCAGAACACACTCAGCTCTTAATTCATGCTCTATCATTTCCAAACTTTTCTAGTTCTTTGCTTTGCTCTTTCTCTTACTTAATGCATACATCATCTAGTTTTACAGTCACGTGTGTCTATCCTCAAAAGCAAACAACAGAATTAAGAGAGCATCATAACCATGCAACGACCTTGCTGGACCACTCCATTCAATGAACTAAATTCCTGGCTTGAAGTCTTTGACTTCAGTATGCTTGCTTCAAAAATTAACTTCATCCATTGTACATTTAGGCCTATATTTGTCTCATTTTCCTTGCATATTGTGTTTCCTCTGTTCATTCCTTCTAAATTAACTTCAAAGGCTTAACACTAGACATCAGTACTTCCCTGTAGCTATTAAGTAATGTAGTTGCAAAATAATTTTATTCTTAGAATGCTTTCCACACTGGTTCTTCAATCACTGTGAGCCTTTTTATGTCTAATATTGAAGTATGTCACCATTTATAAACAGCAGGCTACACTGTTTTTTGTGTAGGTTTAGTAGATGGTAGAGCTCACTTGTTTAGCTTGCAGATTTTTTAAATAAAATGTGAATGGAGAGTAGTACAGGTCAACATTTTATAAAATATTTTTTATGTCTCTACCTCAAGATATCCCATGATATACAACACACAATACATGGGCCTGACCCTGGATGAAAAATGGATGCGATCAAACCAGCAACTCAAAAATCTAGGATGACTACACAATCACTGTTATACTGATAACTCTAAATTATAAATTAATGTTATGGTTATTAATTTTATAGCTATATCATCAAGCTGTGACATGTGCATGATAAATTGATTCTTAAACAGTAAAATCTAATTTGTGCACTTTCTGATTTGCCCCGAAATATATCATCCCTGACTGCTGAGCAAAGTTGTTATGACAGAGTACTATAGTAAGGTCAGTGTTAATATAGCTGCTTTCACTTTCAAACTTCATTACAAAAGATTTACTAGTAGGCTAAAAAAAAAATTAAATTAAACACTTCCCAAAATAAATGAGGAAAGTACATCTTAACACTTATTAATTGCTTATTCTCTTGCTTTATAATTAACAAGATTTGCTAATTTTTAACTGATGACTCTGTCATTTGTCTGTGAAAGACTCCATTATGTACACGGACATTTAATGTTCACCTCAGTTAGACCCTCTCTATCTACAGCTGTTTGAACTAAGCAGATATTCAAAAAGAGATTAGTATACCTGCAAAAATCTACATAAATATATGTATGTGAATTTATTTGCATTTATGTATTCAATTAATGTATACTTTATCAGTGTAAAAGCGTCAAAATTACAGCCAACTGCCTCTGACTTTTACATGCCAAAGACCTGTGCTATGAAGCTAAGCAAGACAATAGATCTTGAAGGAAAACATGTCGGAGGGGATCATCTTTGTTCCTTTACTGTTTTTCAAAGCTCAGCCCAAAATGATTGATTGTTTTCTGATCATTATAAAGGAAATAGCTTGTGATAAGAAATTACTGCTTTTTCCTCACCCTCAGCAATTCTTGTCTGAACATTTCATGATATGTCTAACACCTGTCTCCTTATTCAGGGGCTCACAGGAGAGCATAGCCTACTTAGTGAGAAAGCTTTTCTTAAAAAAATAAATAAGCAGCTTAGTACGACTGATGTACCCAGGACAAGTCCAAAGATCTGGTCTCTCACTGGAGCAGTTTTGTGCTACCTTTGTAATTAGGACATAGAAAGAACAAATGTCACCAACTTCAATTTCCCTTAGTACTGCTGGCAAAGTGCATTTATTCTTGTGGCTGTTCACTGTTCCTGTTTGCTGTAATTTGTCTTAGATCTATGATCTACCTCATTGGGTTTTTTCAATGTCGTGACCTGTTCTTCTTCTTGTATCACTCTCAGAAGGGATCTGTCAAAACATTTCTGTCTGCAGTTCTGAGCACTGTGAGCACAATGCAGGTTGGTACCCTGTTGGCTTTAGTTCACTGCACTGACGTTATTCCATAAAAGGAAGTTATTCCAGGCTTTAAATTCTCAGCTTTGTGGGTTTCTTTCCTTTATTCATCACTAATGTGCCATGTTGCATCATACAGAGAAGTAGGTAGATTCCTCCCAGTAACAAGGGAGAAGGGATAGCTTGGCTTCTAGGTCAGAAGGAAAGAGACCTCAACTCTCTTAAGCTGTAGTTCTGCCACTCCTAGAAGGAAAAGATGCCATTTGGGTCTAATTAGGATAGATAAGAAGATGGCATTTGCATTGCTGTGTAAAGACAGATAAGAAGCAAGTTTGCCACAAATTACTAAGCCGTTACTTGCCTGTAGGCCTTCAGAGATGGCTCTGGATGATCTATATGGTATTCTAAAATGGGGACGGTCAGGTGGATCCTGTACTTTAGAGGAAGCTCTAGACATATTTTGCTGTCATATAACCTAGATCCAATACGCTGTGCAGTTTCAGTTATCCCGCTCACCCTTTCAACAGCATCACTTGACCAGACTGCATGCACTTGAGTCAGTGCTTGTGTCTGGCTAACTTAGGTCCTGTTGTAGGTATAGCCTTTTAAGACAGTAAGGGAAGAAGAGAAAGGTGTTTGTTTTTAGAGAAAGATACGTATTCTAGCATGGCATTAGGCTGAGATTGATGATCAGTTGCATAAAATGAGGATAGTGGAGTCTTACTGCTAGTGAGGAAGTTCAGGATAAACAGGGTAAGTGCTCTTAGTGAGTCTAGAATAAAGCCTGGTGTGTCTCACCACAGGAGTTCCTATCTAAATTGAATGCAGCAATTCATTTGGGGTTACAAAAGTACAAAACACTGAAGCTCAGGTCTCACTTGAAGCAGCCAGGTGTAATACCAATGATCATTCCTCAGATGAGGGCCTAAAAAATGCCCTCAGCTCTGTCTTTTGTTGCTTTCTGTCACTTCAACATACAATCAACCTCAGACAACTCCAGAGATGAAAGCTTCATGAACAAAACACCAGCTTTGGTTCTGCATTGGTGCAGGTCTGGTGAAAGAAACCTTGAATCTTTGCTTCAGTATCAAAAAAATTATTAGTCACACTTCATATCCTCAGTGAAAACAGACTGAATTGGGATATTGTTGCTACTAGTTGTATAGTCTTATTACTGCACGAATTTGATGCAGAAGACACTGGCTCATTTCCTGCCCCTCACTCACTCAGTCTGCACCGGGATGTGCCCAGTAGGTGCTGCAGAGATATTCTGGCATAAATATGACTCCAAAGCAAATGTTATCTCATTTAAATAATTTCTCTGTTACCCGGTCCTCATTGTTCTCTTTCCCTCACGTTTCACTGCCTTTGATGCAAGACCAGTTCCTGTTGCTTGTTGTACTGTGGGATTTGCAGTACACTGTGCATCATTATAGGGGCATCCCTGAAACTCTGGAATCCTTCAAAGCTGGGATGAAAACCGGTCAGCTAACTATAGAACTTTTCAAATGAAGTTATACATTTTATCCACTTCGTTGTTTCCCCAGAAGGTAGAGGTTTGGGGTTTTTTTTCCTAAATACCTTTTTTTACCACTAAAAGACTGGACAGCTGGAGACATAATGCCGGTTTTATTGTCTCAGATTAGCAAATTCTGAAGTTTAAATTGTAGCCAGTCTCTTCCAGGTTTGCATTAAAAGCACACTGCGCATGCTGCCCTTCTCTGACGAAAGACAAACTTTTTTCCAGTTTTTCTCTTAGCACCAGGTATTGAAAAGCAAGGGTACGCTTCTTTTTGCCTATTTGTGAAATGATCCAAAAAAAGATTTTGTTTTTCAGTGACAATATAGGAATTATTATATACTTATAAATTAAATCATGTTAGCGTTCATACTGTCAGCGAAATACTTCTAAAGACATAAGTTACTTCTTTATCTTATATCATCTTTTGATATTACCAGCTTTTGTCCTAGCAACAATTTCAACTACAAGTATTTGGCAAAACTTATGTAAGAATAAGTTCTCTAATTGTATAAGCAGCTAACAAGCTACCACTATTTCTCTGTTATATAAGGAGCAAAAACATCGAATAATATGGTAGGTTTTTATTTCTAATAAGACCTCTTCAAAGAGGTTGAGCTGCAACTGAAACTTTACTAGTGACTATCAACATTTTACTGTGAGGTTTCTCATTTCTTATATTAAGTGAAAAATTCCAGTAACTTTATCGACAGACGCAAGCAGCTGTATTGCACTTAACAACTGACCACCCATTTCAACCCAAAACATTCCATTTACTTTAGGTTAGCATTTTGTTCAGCAATTGCAGTAATTGCAGATATCTCAGTAATTGCTAAATTTGCCACTTAAAAATGAAATAATGTAATGGCACTGAAAAAGTGAGCTGAATCTCCAACACCTCAAAATTAAAGCACTGAGCACTAAGGACTGATAAAAGAACCATCTCACTTTATCTGCCTCCTTGCATCTAATAAATACTTTCTGGTCAGAATCCTATTATTAGCATATTTGGTTTTATCTGTTTCTCTGTGAAAGAAAGCCTGCAAAAATGTAACAACCTAATTTATGTGCCATACACAGTTCACACAGTATTTTGCTATCCAGCTAACTGCAAAATCCAGCTTTAATAGTCTTACAAAGAAATCCAGATTGCTTTTTCCTGCTAAAAAGTTCTGTGTTTGCCTCTTTAGGTACTTCTCTTTCCTTTGTACTTGCATTAACATGTAATTGGTCATTACTCTTAAGTAATCATTTTTATGGAAATGCATTACAAACAATTTTGTCCAAGCCTTTTAGTGAGGCATTCATTGTGAGAGGCGCCGCTGGTACATATTAAGCCTTCAATTGTAGTAATTGAAATATTCCACTGCATTTCCCAGGTCTTCGCTGGAAACAGAGTATCTGGTTTCCACGCTTGCATAATTGCATGGTTCAGATCATTCATTCCTATTGTAAAATCAGATTTTATTCCTCATGTCACTCTCTCAGTTCTTTCACTACCCATAAATTAACAGTTTCTTAGCAGTCAAAAAAACATTTTATAATCATGGTTGAATTTAATAGTCAATTTTTAAAATGCAAGACTTGGCATGATAAAGATTCATGCAGAAGAAAGTGAATCGGAAACCCTTAGCTCCATTTCTGTTAGTGAGCCTGGAACTAGTGATACTTACTAGTGATACCAACATTTCTGGTTGACTCTTTTTTTTCAACTGAAATTCCATTGTTTGAGCGTCCCACTGCATATTATTAATGCCTTGAGAATTTTTAAACTCCCCAGATCAATTCTACACAAATACAGTTACTGAGAAAAAAGACTTAGACACATCATTTAAGAGAAAAACTAGACCTCACAAAAACATGAACTTCCTGGAACGTATTTAGGTGGTGACAATCTCACTACTCCCCATATTATTTACAGCAAAGAAAAGTCTTAGTGTAGTTAGAAAAAAACAAATATCCAAACAGACATAAGAAAATAAATATTTAAAAATAAAGACACAGCAGTTAAAGCTCAGTGGAATTTCTCTTGGTTGCAGAAGACTATGTTCTGCACAAGTAGTACAGGTAAATTTACAATATAAAGAGAACTCAGAAGCAAAGAAAATGTCCAGAGTCGTTTGTGGCGAAAAGAAAGATTTGCTTTCTCATTTTCTTTCTGATGGCAGTTATCCCTTGTGCCAAATTCGTCCCAGGATTTTTTACTCCATACTTTTTTCTTCCATCAAAGGCACATTAATGCCAGGCCTCTGTTCTTCCCAGAAACAAGAGAGGCTTGCCAGTAAAGAAAGTTGGATTTTGTTGGACAATACTTTTACAGTTAGCAATCCAAAGAGAGACAGAAACTTGAGAAAGACAGGGTAAGGTAATAATTACTGTAACTGGTATGTGGCAATGCGCTGTTCCCACACACACGCACTCCCCCAAATGAAATAGTTTCACCATTGTCTAAATTTTTACTTTGCCATGTTTCCTTACCTATACTGTGCTTTAGGGGAGGGAATATTTCACTTGCCTCCAGGGCCCTCTTGCTGCTAAAATTCAAACATTTAGAGGTTTAGATAAGCCTATTAAAGAACCTATCGAGGCACCAGCACTTTCATGTGACACTTGTTCAGTGTTCATCCATTTTTTCCTGTATGTGAAGCCTGGACGGCTTCTATTAATCCTTTTGGAGTAGCAGATTGCTTTATATTGGGTTTGCCAAGTTAAAGCCTGCAGCACTGTAAATTCTGCCCCCTTACTGAGCCTCTTGCTGGCCTTTATAAACTCAGGAGTCACCATCCTGGAGCAGCTGGAGGAAGCCTTATCCAGTTTCAAATCCAAGACTGAAGGCACAGACTGGGATTATTTTTATAACTCTACTTCATGGTCTTTGCTTTCAGTAGAACTGGTTTATATGTTTCAGTTCATGCTAGTTTATCCCAATAAATAAATGCCTAGAAAGCTGCCACACAGTCACTTTGCAAGGATGGATATTGGTATCTGTTTGCTTTGTTGCCTCAGTGTGTTTCTTTGGATTCATCAGCATTATTTCAGTACATGTCAGCAGCCGATGAGCTAAAAATTACCTAATACTTTGCAGAGCAACCCATGAGGAAGCAGAACTTAAATACCAGTTAAGGCATGTTGTAGCTCTTAGACAGGAGGCAGGGGGTAGAAGGGCTGAAAGAACTAAAGCACTGTGGAGTCAATGGTGAAAAACTGCCTGTATGTGAGCCTTGGAGATCACTACAGGCTGGCTTTGTGCAAAACCAGTTGTTGCTTATGTGGTGTGCATCTAAAAACCAAGAACTTGCATCCTCCACATGCTTCAGGAAATGTGTATGGAGGTTTTGAGGGGAATGATGATTGAAATGGACATGAGCAAACCTTGAGCTGTTGCATAAATAATTGTCTATGTAGATGTGTCCCAAGTTTAAGAAAAGCACAGAGCTTTTTTTTCTCCATGGCCATTTACATATAGTTACTGGTGGACACCTATGTTTGGTTTTCCATTTTCTCCCTGCGTGGGTTCCTTCTGCCTTATCTGTGTCCAGAGCTGACAAGAAATTTCAGTTTCAATCTCAGCAGCTACCTATATAGCTTAGCAGCTACTGTAATCCTGCATTACAGTGACGTTACTCAATGATCCTAGTGAGTCAGGACCAGGGCAAGGGAGGAAGTATTCAAAAATAAGAAATAGCACTATAATACAAATTTATTATTATTATTCCTGACAAAACTGCTGCCCTGCTCCTCAAGACCTTCCAGGGGCTGAGAAGTATAATACTGCCACATGACTACGGTCATTGACCTAGTCATTCTGGGCAATGCAGCTTGCACCTCCCAGAGCATCATTTGTAAGCAATATGTTGTCATCTACCTTGCACGTTGTTACATGCGGCTTATGATAAGCCTAAAAATCAGGCACAGACTTAAACAACTTTCCTTTGTTGCCGTCATTCAGTACCAAGTGCTCTAAAACCATTTAAATGTAGTAAAGTTATTCTTTCCTTTCCTGTTCAGTCTCTCCTAAAATTTTCAAATAGTCTGAAGTCCTTCATATTACGATTATGTTAGCCTTGCTAACAGTCAGTTGTTACCATGTATTAATTCAAACTAATGTTCTACAGTTTTGGGCAAAATACACAACAGTGAAAATGCTATGAATGTGTGATGGACCAGGTAGAAAACTCAATACCTTCATGATTTTTAGCAAAAAAAAAAACAAACTAGTTTGTTTGAAAGATATTCTTATAAAGCATATCTTCAAGTTCTTTTGTTATAAAATGCTGTTAACAGTCGAAATATCTTTTTTGTGCAGCCCTTTGACAAATTTAGTAAGAAAACAGAAGCAGCTAACTGTTTTTTCTTTGAATTGCAGGTATTGTTGCAGTCCTTTTCTGTGGAGTCACACAGGCTCATTATACCTACAATAATCTGTCACCAGATTCCAAAATGAGAACTAAACAGGTAGGGTATAGAAATAACTGACTTTGCGTCTTCAACTGATGTAAGGAACAGACAGGGGTACTGGAGTATAGCTGGATGGGACTTCACTAATGCAAATGAAGAGGCCTATGTCTTAATTAGAGGAAAGACTAGAGATTTTTCCAGGAAAACAGTAACAATTCTCTGGATAAGCATGAAATACAATAATTTGTTCTTCCCAAGTGACCTGAAATGTCAGTCGAGTTGATGAAGGGTAAGGAGATCACAGTTCACACTAGCTTGCTTACAAAAATGCTACACAGTTAAGGAAATCTAAAAGCTCTGGTAAATAAGAGAGAAGTGATCTCAGAGACTGGATCCATGTTGTACTCGGTACTGGATATATGGTACTGCAATCTTCAAAATAGTTTTCAGCACAAGGAGTAATTTTAGACTATCTCACCACTGCCTAGGATCCTGTGAGAAGACATTTAATGCAGTTTTCTTCTGTTTTAATGTTGACTCATATGTCCCAAGAACCCCAGGTTGTAGAAAATCGATCTCCTAGAACAAATTGGAAACATACAGTCCAAGACTATAATTTTTGTGATGCAATCCGCTATATTTGTCAGCAATTCCTCTGGTTTAAGCATTAGAAATTTTACGTAGAAAATTTCATCGCTTCTTGCACATCTCAATTTAATCAAAAATACAATTTTCTATCAAAACCAGTTTGATAGAAAAAATACTGGCCACCGTATCAGTTCAACTGCCAGACTTTCTCAGATTTTAAATCACAAAAAATGGTTTTGGTCAGTACTTCCAGAATAAAGTGTTAGCTAGCGAACAGGATAAGTCTTCTCAATTGCATTTCTTCATACCAGCAGAGGCTGATGCTTTCAAAAAGTATTCCAGCAGAGAAGAAAACCTTTCTCTGATAACTGTCTTGTAAGGGAATATCTTCTATATCTACTATAGAATATTTTCTATTTTGCAGAAATACCGAATTGCATATGCCATTTACTACCTTTGCATATAACTGTTACAAACCAAATACAAGGCTTTTTCAGGGATTCATCTGCACGATTTAGTCATGCATAGCCTCAGAGAGAGAAAGAGAAAAAGAAAGGCCATGGTATTTTTATTCACGCTTGAACCTTTTCAACTACAGACTGAACTAACATTTAGTTTAAATACATGCTAGCTTTGTTCATGTTTACTATTTCATTCTCTCCCATTCAACGGTGCAAAACAGAGTAGTGAAACTAAACTGAATCCACCCTTGAACACATAGAAAAGGGATTATGTGTTTCTCTATGGAGCTACGAGTTTTATGCACCCCTTCTACTCTGTTTGCGTCTTCCTGTGTAAGTTCTTAATCCTCAGCCGCGCTTAGGATACGGTTCAAAAATTGTTTTTAAATTCCTTTGAATTCTTCTAATTTACTTTCTAATTCAAATATTACCATTTCATATGCAGCTGTTTCAGAGACCCGCACTGCCTCTTTCTTTCTCTCCCCCCAAGAATTCTTTTCAAGCAAGTTTGCGACAAACTTGGCATTCTCATAATCATCATGACTTCAGTGCATTTTAAATGAATATTGTTGCTCAGACAGACAGCTTCGCTCCCAATCCAAGTCATTTTTATTACTCATTATTGGCCAAAATCAAGGGCTTTTCAGTTCATTTATCGAATTATTCCAAGACAGTCTCTCTCTTTTGTTACAATTTGACAGATCTTTCACTGAGGACTGGTGAACTGTAATGCACACTGACAAAACAGTGAGTTAAGGCTGAAGCTAAAGATAACAAAAACGATGGAAAATAGATTTTAAACTAGAAATCAGATTGCAAAATTGCATTAGCTGTTTTTCAACAAATGTTTTTTCTCTACTGTCTTGCATTATTTTCTTTATATTTTTTTATATGTGTCTAAATTTCATAGTTGAAGGTGAAAATTTAGTATACAATGATGGAGGTGGTGTTTCTGGCCATGATGCTGAGTTCTGCATTTCACATAATACCTCATACATTCACTCTAAAATAATACATAAGAAAAAAAAGACCGATAGGGTTTTCTTCAGATCTTGATATAAAATGAAAAATTATCTACAGTTCTCGAATGAGAATTTAAGAACCTCTGTTAAGAATGACTGTTAAAAGATGCCATGCAATTATTAGTCACCATGTATCCTTTATTATCTAATCATCATTAACATTCCATGAAAGAGAAATACTAGATTTCAAGCATCTGAAACTTACAGAATCTGAAAGTATAAAGTAACGCAAATCTTGTCACAAGCAATGGATTATTTTAACACTGCCATAAGAAAAATAACAAAGATTTAGTGAAAATGCAGGCTTTAGAGAGTTTGCATACAATCCAATTATCCCAGCTCCCACTTAGTATTTATAAACATTCTTGTCTGTGTGGTTTTATTGCTTGCTTTTAACATGAATGATGTTCTATGGCAGTATTTTTAAGTCATCATCATTGACCTGACTATGGTCATCATGAGTTTAACATTAAAATTGACACTGCCATCCATGGCAACAAAGTTAGATCAAACAGAGTGCTCCCGAGTTTAATACATTTAAAGTTTAATTTATCCAATATATCTTTAGTGAAGGAGAAGATGAAACTGCTAGGACCTATCAAAAGCTATTTGATTCTGTGCAGCTTTCTCTATAATTATTCACAGCTGCTAGTATAACCTCACATTATGCTGCAGGCAAACAACAGTTGCTACTAAATCTTGGGACATTATAATTCAGATTTTACATTAGGTTCTTCAGACATACAATTGGGTTGGGTTGATTTGCCCAGCTACAAGTCAGAGGCTGGGCAGGGTGTTGCTAGATAAACAGAAATTACTGGTTTGTTGAAAGCAGGCAGTGTCTAAATCCCTACAGGTCAGCTGTAGAAGGGGATGCATACACAATACTGCATTTTCTACAGGAAGAGAAGACATTCCTCACTATTTTTTTTCTCTTTGCCCTCTATCGGTTTCACGCAAATGCCAACCTAACACCAGCACAGTTTCCTAGTGGTGGAATATTAAGAGAAGCTTCCACTTTCTCTAATGGCTATAAATGTTATCCATCATACTTACGAGTTATATAATTTTCTGGTTATGTTCCTTTAACTCCAGGGAACAGCCGCAATGAAGAGACCAGTGAACAGGGCAATACCTCTCTTGGTTAAGTGTGCAAGAGTGTGGAGAATTCTGCTTTCAGTCAAAATACAGTGCCAGCAAGTTATAAATTCTGGAAAGGGAATTCTGAAACACATCTGCTATGGAAGTAGAGCCAGGGAATTACTACAAGGCACAGGAAAGCATGTCCAGCCAGCAAGGGGTTGTGACATACTGCCCTGCCTGTCTCCATTCATTCCACCAGTCTAACCCTTGTTTACATAGTCACCTCTGGTGTGTCTAACAAGCTCGCAAAGGTGCTTTCTCCAGTTAGGCGTAATAGCCTTTCTAACCACATTACTAGTTAAACAGTTACTCACACTTTTTGCTGATCCTGATAGCAAACCCATTAACGAACACCTGCCTCACAGACAAAAGCTTCTGGCCTGATTGTTCAGCTGCACTGGGCGTGCAGTATGCACAAGATGCCACATTAAGATTTCAGCAGCCATTCACCTCCCAGGTTTTACACAGGCTTGATGGCGGGGTAAAGGTAAAACAAGTGAACTCAGTGCTGCATAACTTCTGAGTAACTTTACCAAGGCATGTAGTCTTACTAGGACTGCTTGAGCAAATCAACTTACACTGAAGGATTGAAAGTTCAGACAGGTCTTTTGGCTTTGCTCACTGATGGACATAGAACTGATTGCTTCAAATTTTAATCTCCACACTATAAAGCAGACATGATTATCTCTGATTATTAAAAGTCATCATTTTGCAGAGAAGCAGCTAACATCTCCTGGAAATCCCTTGAAAATACATTAAGTTTTCAAAACTTGCTTAGCTCATTTATGATACAGCTATATATTTTCCAACAAGGAAACAGGCTAGAGATCAATCCGCTGATTGATGGGTCATAAATTGAGTTTGGTGTAAAAGGGTTTTGTTTATAAGCATATTAATTTCATGCTAAATACTCACATTAATTGAAACGGGCTGACGAAACAGTCATGAAACATATTTTTATTTTAATTCCTTTTTAAATTTAATTTCCATTTAATTAATTTAATTTCCATTTTAAAACATTAAGTCAAATAATTATAGTCCCTCAACACTGATATGTCATCAAATAGCCTCAATATGGACTTTAGACCTGATGCTGTTCCATCCGTAATTACAGTTTCACTTCTGAAGCAAATGGCAACAGGAGAGCATAACTTCAAAAGTAAAGTATGGCAATGANTAGAGATCAATCCGCTGATTGATGGGTCATAAATTGAGTTTGGTGTAAAAGGGTTTTGTTTATAAGCATATTAATTTCATGCTAAATACTCACATTAATTGAAACGGGCTGACGAAACAGTCATGAAACATATTTTTATTTTAATTCCTTTTTAAATTTAATTTCCATTTAATTAATTTAATTTCCATTTTAAAACATTAAGTCAAATAATTATAGTCCCTCAACACTGATATGTCATCAAATAGCCTCAATATGGACTTTAGACCTGATGCTGTTCCATCCGTAATTACAGTTTCACTTCTGAAGCAAATGGCAACAGGAGAGCATAACTTCAGAAGTAAAGTATGGCAATGAAGATGTCCAAATCTATTGAAAGAGGGTGGGGATCAATTCATCAAAGGATTAGTTCTTGAATAGCAATCAGTCAATGTTTAGTAAAAAGACCATTGCAGGACTAAAGGCAAAGAGGTGGCTGAAATCAGGTTTTGGCCCGCTATATCCAAATAAAGCACCATCACTGCGATCTAGTCATTCTGCTGCTTTTCTGCTGGCCTAGCTGTCTTATAAACAAGTTGCAAGCAGACCTACACTCAGAACTGAAACAACATATCTCTTTTCTCTAGATACATGACACAAGTACTATCTTACAGGATTCTTGTGAGCTATCTTTTTGTAAGAAAAGAAATGCATTGCAAATTCTGCTCCAGTAGCAGCATGCTTTCTCCTAAATGTTGTTAAAAGCACATGTCAGGAACTGCAGGTACTGTTCTTACAGTTCTGTGAGAGATGGGGAGCAGCTGAGTAGAGATGGCTATGTACTACTTCTGCCAAAGCTGCGTCAATCTGCTGTTTGCGAGGGGTCCCACTCCAGATACCTAGCACTCACATTGTATTCGGGAAAAGCAGCCCTCTAAAATCACAGTGCTATAGCACAAACAGAAATGCCCTTAAACCCTCCACAGTCACACAGGACATGTGTGTGCCCTATGGCTTTGGTCCTGCTATTTGTATGAGTGTTTAAGGGGCCAAACAATTAGAGCGGTGCTTACTCCTGAAGCACACAGCCTATATTAATTTATCTCTAGTTAATGCCTACTATTTTCTGTTATCAGACATTGGATTGTTTATAGATAATTAGTTTACATTTCTAGGAAGAAAAGGCTACACAAATATCAGGAGATAATGGCTCTTACAATTCAGTCTCTTGACTTTTAAAAAAATCAAGAGTATTTCTAGAGTGAGGAAAACCCTACTTACAGCAAAATGTCCTCAATAATTAGCAAAGTATCAACCGCCACAAAACATAATTCTCATCCTTTTGAAATGAGCAGCCTAACTGGCAACTGCTGTTGTGACGTGTTCAGGAACTCTAGTTAGGAAAAAATTACCTTTAAGGCACTTCAAGAGGTCAGGTGTTTCCACACAAATGATTGGCAGAGAGAAAGACTGAGGTAAATAAAATTGTCTTTCAAACAAGATCACCACCAGTACCAGATTCTGATCGGTCTTTGCGTATGTGCTGTGCGGGAGGAGGCTGTTTTCCCAGCACACCACAATCACAGTGCCTGCAGGAAAATTTCGCACGATAATGTTTTTTCATTATCTTCTGAGGTATATAGCACCATTGGCTGTCTGATATAAGGTAACATATTTGATGGCTAATACTCTATCCGAGGGTAAACTGGAAATTCTTTTTAACTAAGACACGTCACCCAGGTCTGGCACTCTTCAAAAAGTATACAAGAGGCCCTTGCCTAAAGGATCTGATAAAGTCCAAATTCCTAGTTAGCATTAAACAAGTTACATGCAGGAAGTACTTACTTGCATTTAAGTGGAGACTGAGCATAGAAGTTAGTTCTGATGGGCACTGTCTCCTTCTGTCTCATGGTTCCCTTTCTGCAGCTAACCAACCCCCGCCCTGATTTCCAACCTCCTTGAACCCCTGCAAGTTCAGACTCAAAAGTGATAAAGACCAGTGCTGCAGGCAGTGCTGCTCAGGAAGGAGCCCAGGTGACCAGCTTGCAGGGGTGAGGAGAAAGGTCTGAAGCAGCAGCTACTTCTGATAACAGTAAGAAAATAAAACAGCATTTGGGAAGATTTATTTCTATTGGGGAAGTATTAGTATAGTTTTGCCCTTGTTTTAGCCAGTTTTGCTTAAAGTAAACACTTTAGAAATGAATTACATTAGGGAAAAACCTTGCTCTTGTTCCATTATATTTCACCCAGTTAGGTTTGTTTAGGTTTTTTTGAGGAAAGGCCTATAGCAAGACTTTTGTTTTGCAGCTGTTCAAAACAGTCAGGGAGGACACAGAAATGCCCCTGTTCTCTTTCGTTCTGAGAGAAGAAAATGATATAGATATAAAAAGGTTGTAAGCACAGAGTTCAAAAATAAGAATGGCTTATGCTGTATTTAGCAAACGTCTGTTAAGCGTAGATACCCAAAATTGTAGGTAGATATTTCTGCTAACTTTGAGACACCTAACTGGTACTGAAAACAACAGAAGTCACAGTTTTAGACCCTTCTAAAAGTCCAAAAGCTCACGTCTCTGGATATTAGCTATCATTGCAGCTCTAGCCTAAGCACCCTGAAGAGAGGCAACCCCTCATTCTTGTCCTGCTCTTTCCCTCATAACTTCCAGTTTTCCCTGCTGAGGCACTAATGAGCTCCAGCTGCGTCACAGGCATGCTGGCTAAGCCGTGTGTTCCTGAGCTGGACTGTCATAGCTTGCTAGCTCAATGCATCTCTACAGAGCCACTGGGTCTCTCACAAACAGGCTGCTCTCGTTTATAAATTGCCTTCTTATCTCTAATTGAATATGCACCACATGCGTACTGCTCGTAATAATTATTACCTTTAAAATGGATTGCAATTGACAGGAAGTGTACAACGAATTCCAGTTCTCTGCACAGCTATTTTCGTGTTTAGCAGAAAAAGCTGAAGATTGGAAACGTGCCAGATGCATTGTTTGACCAGATGTACCATAAGATCTTATGGAACCCTGTAGAATAGTATAATGCTATAAAGAAAGCTAAAGCTGCTTACTGTATGGCTTTAACAAGAAGAATCATAACAACACAAGAAAGTCTTGATTTCTGCAAAAGGAATTATACTACCATGTCTTTCAATCTGAATTCCTTAACAAAATCCCTCATTATCTGACTGATGTTCCTGATTACTTAACCATGCTAAAAGTATGTTAATCTGCAGTCTCTTTACGTGTGGCTCCCCTTAAATTCATGTGGAAAAGCTGTAATTGTTTCCTCTCTTTTAGCTGTGAGCTGCGTGATGGATGGTAAACAGCTAGGAAACATTGCTACAAATAAACTGATAGCAGTAGACTTTATAACAATGGTGTATCAGTAATTAGCTGCACAATTCATGATTCATATCATAAATTAGCTGCTATTCTATCCATAGTACTGAAAATATCATGTGTCCACGTACAGAAACCTCATTAGAATATTCAGTTCTATACTTCATTCTTTAATCTCATTTTTTGCTCTGTTTTTGCATACATGCTTTAGTGATTCCTTAACTGAGAATGCGTGGATTTACTCTGGGCCTATTTGTTGCCATCAAGCATGTCTCCCTTTGTCATCACCATTTGGTAAGGAATACCATAGTCTAGTATCTTACACATGCACCTCCCTATGAACAAAAATAGTATTTTGGACTTAAGAAAAAGAGATCTTCCCTTGAAAAACAAAGAAAAACAATTTCCCCTCATTTTGCTAAAGCACAGGAACCGAAAAATACACATGCTCAAATGTATTCATACCTTGAAGAATCCCAGAACTGTAGTGAATGCAGTATTTCTGCAGAGAAGCTTGTCCTGTTGAAAAATGATGTCATTTTTGATGCTGGTAGGCTAAGGAACATAATGCCATATGCAAACTAGTTTCCAAATGTCTTCATTAAAGTTTTTACAAACTGTTTAAACATTAAACATTTTCTTTAAATTATTAATAGAGTTCTGAGATTGTTAAGGTTATAGTTTACTCTTTACAGCACAGCAGCAGATGCCAGCACTTAGGTAACATATAACAATTGGAACTAAAACCCACAGGCCAAAATCTCATTGGCCTATGGAGAAATACTTAATGTCATTCCAAACCGAGACACATGCTGCAGTTGCTTTGAAAGGTGCCCTGAATCACAAATGAGACTCTCATATGTCTTCATCTGTGCAGTGGAGTCAAACTGTATGAGGCTATGTAAGCTACTGCAGAATCAAAAGCTGGTTTATATAACTATGCAGATCACGTCATTTTACTTTGCACGCATCTCCGTTGTGTCTCTCAATCTCACAAGAGGTTTGAAGAGTGACCTCTGAAACCATTCTCCTCACCGTAGCTAGCGCTTATCCCAAGTTTTTAAGTCTGTGTCCATGCAAAGCCCCAGCCTTCTACTCCATCTCTGTAAAGGACACCTAGTTTTGTGAAGAGAATTTCCTCTAAGCATGTAGGCTGTTAAATCAAGTCCCTTCCTAGTTATTGCCACTCTCCTCATCACTGCAACTGTGGAATGCGCAGGGAGAAAAAGCAAACTAAAATCAGTCTAATCCTGGGCTATGAACATATTCTCGCATCATCAAGTGCTGAAACAGAGCAGAGTGCAGTTTCACATCACATACTTCAAGCATATATGGTTATTTTCAGTTTAAATTATATCTTATTCAATTTCACATTGTGTAAAAGTTGACAATTACAACATTCCCTTAAACATGTAGTCAGTCACGAATTTCTGAGAATTTGCGACAGAGATAAAAAACAAAGGTAGAATTCTTCATTTAAGCCTTTCTTCATTTTTCATACAGGTAAAGTAATTTAATAGAGTTTTATGTCATGAACCAAAGTTCTTTGACTTTAATGAGATTTGGCTTATGCTATAAATGAAGAGGTTCCAAATATACTAGTAATAGAAATAAAACCACTCAGATTCTTTCTTGAAATATAGTTGTGTCCTAATGGTAATAATTTTATCTAACTTTGTCTGAAACACTGACACGTCACATTATTGAGTTAGGTGATTTTAGTAAAGGATTTATCAGTAAATTCTCCAATTATGCAATGAACCTCTAGAAAACATCATCTGTTTTCTGTTTCTATGCATAGTACATTATACGCTAAATTGGAATGCAGTAAAATTGTTAAGCACATGGGTTTACATAGGTTTTAATACTGAGGGTATTATTAATAGATTCCTTTGTGGTAACCCTGTATAGACTTACATTTGGATAAATATGTGTCAATATGTTCATAATTGCTCTTACTGTGGGTACATTCTGTATGGTAAAGAAATTAAGATGGCTATTTCTTGCGTGGTTAGATAGGTTACACTGTGATCTCTATAGAGCATCGAATGATTTGTCACATATGTGCAGTGACCTCACCGAAAGAAGTCCGCGTGGTTTGGGAGCTAGAAGATTTACTGATGTTTTGACGCATCTGCTTCCCCTGCAAACAGCAATGCTTTTGCCCTGCCCAGAGAATCCTGGGGCAATGGGAGGTCTTAAGGAATCTGAGCTTTGTGCGATTTCTGACATTATCAAGCTGCTGTTGACAAAGATCGATTCTTGCAACCTGAAATACGTTTTATATATCTCTTCTTTTCAACTTACGTGATTCTTGCATGACTGCTGATCCCTTACGATTCTCTTTCTAGGGATATCATCTGCAAAACTCCATATCAGCTAAAAAACCGCACAAAAGACTTGGTCAAAACTTTTTAGAAATATGTAACACTACAATTCTCACACAATAAGCTGCAAGAAGAAAATAAACACATGTCAATAAGGAACTATAATAGTCTAAAGCACTTGCCAGCATCCCATCTTTTTAGTGACTGCACAGCTAGGTTTCCATTACACAATTAATGGATTTTCTACCTTCAAAAGAGACATTTGTACAAAATGGTAGCACAGTGCAAGAAATACTAAACAGCTGACTATAGCTCATCTCTTTCTCATGGTGCTGTCTGTGGAAATAATTAAGGGCTAAAAAGCGCTTTGTCAAAATCTTTCAGATTAAATGTATAAATCATCACCAGGATTCAAATAAACGCCCTGTCTTTCCACACGTTTTGGTACCTATCAACTTTGATTCACTTAAAATAATGAAAATAACATACAAGTGTGAGCATCTGTTTCAAGCTTTTGACTTTTAATTCTGCTTGTCACACTAATTTAGGGGGGTTGTTGACCACCCTTTGCCTCCAGTGAGCTTGAGAGGAGTTCAGAGTGTTTGAGAATTCCAAACAGATGTTTAGCAGCCTCAGAAGCACACATTCATGTCTTGACTAATACTTTTCTTGAAAAACTATTTCTCTGTATGAGGTGCCAGATGATACTTGCCCTAGTCCACTCACCTGCTTTCCTACAGATTCTTATCAGGAGCTATTTTTAAGGTGCATTAAAGAATGACTAGTTGTATCTTTTCACTACAGATACTTAATTTGATGTAAAATAGTGTCCTGAGCACTCAGATTTAAGTACAGTTAAAGGTGTATCTTAGTTCAGGATTTTTAATTTCTGCTTGTTTAACTGCACATCTTGTTGTGAGGGTTCCCCCCCCCAACCCCCGCTTATACCATTTGTGGGATTAGTAAAACATCACCTTTCAGCAGACATGAAAACACTGAAAATCTTTACAATACTTTCTCCAACAGCTTCTATTCTGTTGTTTCAGCCAGAGTCATATTATAGCCAGATGCAAAGCTGCCCACTGAAATTAATTATGAAACTATCATTTAAATTCAAATAGCCACGGGCTCAGTTTGGGTTTGTGTAAACGTAATTTGGGGGCAAGATTTCCCCTTTCATTCTTTGCACCCTAACAAGATCCAACAGCTTTGATATTATTAATCTTTTCCCTGTTTGTGCTTAATACTACATATTGATCTCCATTGACTTTTACACGTACTATTGATGTATGCACATACACACGTGCCAACATATACACTCTGTGCTATGTAAAACGCACATATAAAAAGCGCTGATAATTTCCTCTCTTTAAGTTCATCTTTTCCAATTATCTTTCATCTGCATTTTTTTTATGTATTTCAGAGATACGAGCGCACGGTGTTAGACAGCCCTTCACCACAGGCAATTATTTACTCACAGGGGAAGGAAGTACCAAGGTTGCAGGCACTTTGAAGCTAACTTATATTTGATGACAGCTTTCTTGTGCTTTATCCACAACATGGTCCTTTGTACTGTTTGCAAAAAGTACATCACCAGCGAGGATCTGACGTTTTCTGTATTTAAGAAACCGGACCTTTCACACCTAATGTCCAAGGAAATCTCCCTCACTTTCTATGTCTCGTTTATCACATCTCCATACAGTATGCACTCTGGATTATACTTTTAAGTGTAGATGACTGTTAGNTGGTCCTTTGTACTGTTTGCAAAAAGTACATCACCAGCGAGGATCTGACGTTTTCTGTATTTAAGAAACCGGACCTTTCACACCTAATGTCCAAGGAAATCTCCCTCACTTTCTATGTCTCGTTTATCACATCTCCATACAGTATGCACTCTGGATTATACCTTTAAGTGTAGATGACTGTTAGATAAGAAAAGTCACATACTCCAATACAATACTTAACGAAGAAACGTAACGCACAAAAACATAGTTGCTATTGACATTTCTTGGTCTTTTTGTCCAAATGAATCCTCGATCCTTTAATAACAGCCTACATCGAGAGGCGGAGAAGTTGTTGAAGGATGATTGTAGAACTGAAAGAAAAAAATTCCCCAAATTCCCACCCTAAACTTTGCCATATAAAAGCAGATTAGCGGACCTAATCCAGTATCCTGCTTCAGAAACTGGTACTGTAATCCGTTAAGTAATCACAAATAGTACTGCTGAACATAACTATATGGTAGCATTCTGCCAAGGTAACATAGGTAAAAGTTGGCTCATCAGTTGCAGGTCTTTAAGAATAATAAATGGAGCTTAATATCATCAGGATCTGATGCTATTCAACACCAGTTAGAGCAAGAATAGTTCTTAGAGGGAGGGTGCTCTCCCTAGGTTAGAAAGAGGTAAGATCTTGCGTCCATTCCCCCCCAGCCTCTATAAACAGACTTAAAACAAACCAGTATATATATGGAACACCCTGAACAAATAGCTGTGGCACAGAAAGTATTGAAGTTATTTAGTAAACATTCTTTTATCTTAGAATGGGCGCTGAATAGGATAAAACCAGCATGTCATCAGAAAACACATTCAAACACTGCTACTGTTTTCTGGATTAAGGTAAAGTAGTCTTTCCTGATTTACAGTTCTACAGCATTTTTTCACAGTAGTTTTACAGACTGTAAAGGGAAGCACCAATATGGGTAGAGAGAAGCTGCAATATCATTTCTCTAGAACAAGTCCAAAGCGAACAAGTATTTGTCCTGTAGTACGTTGGATTTGTAGTGAAACGGAAATCTTATAGTCATGAGCATCAGGTAATTTTTTGCAGTCTTGATTCTTGCTGGAAAGCATGAAGAAGACACAACAGCCGTAATAAGAATCCTTTCTTTTTTCTTCCTGATAGATGAAAGGCCCTCATGTTGGTCACTAGTTCCTAATGTGTCAAAGACTAACTTAATTTCTTTCCAACACCCAAAACTTGGCAAGGAAGGAAATTGTTTTTATGAACTCACTTCAAAACTTAGTATTAGAGAATATTTCCTCTCAGCAAATTGAAATGGAATAAATTGCATTTGTCCTCTTTAGAAATTGAATTGATCACTTGAGATTAGGACTGTGACGGCAAGTTGCAGCAAAAAAAACACTTGAGAAGGGTGAAAAGAAGATGAGATTGATTTTGTGTTTTACTTTTGAAAAATCAGCAGCAGTTCCTCTAATTCTACCACAAATGCAGAAACACAAAAGATATATTAGTTCATTGCAATTTTAAAGACAACTAGATTACGTTCATGACATTACTATTTTTCTTTGACCAGGAGAACAATCATGTTTCAAAGCATCTAAATGTGCTTTGTTAGCTGAAATTGACTTTGGCAAAGCCACAAATTGTTTCCTTCTTTGACTGCCTTTTTTAACCATTGATCAATATAACTCTTAACTATCAGTGCATAATACCCCTGCTTCCACCTGATCAATGATTTACTGCCTCAGAAATGTGCCTTCCAAGAAAGTATCTTTCAAGTTGTTCACAAAAGGTCATAAACTTAAGCTTCATTTTCATTGATGTTACTATTATGTTGTGGCTTTTAAAAAATTTTTTTTCTACATATAATTTATTCTCTGATTTCATTAGATTAATCCTAGACAGCAGAGGCTGTTCATAGCCTCTTCATTTTCATCTTCATTGCCATAATTATCCTTCTATCAGTGAATGGAACAGACATCAATGTTCCCAGAAATTTCCAAATTCATTCCTATGAATCACAAAGTGATTCTAGTACTACCATTAATTGCTGACCAGTCAAATAGTCTTTGTATGCCTTCAGACAATTTTCTGGCTACAATCTGTTATGCTCCATCTTGAGCAGAACCCTTCCTTAATACTTACAGAATAATACGGTACTGCTAAACTTAGAGAGCTTTAACTGCAGTAATCCCTGAGTACATTATCTTGCTACAACAGAGTACTGATGATTCCTCCTTCCTTTGTGCCTGCAACATCTCAGTTCAGGAATTTAAGACAAATAAGCACTTTGAAAACGGTTGTTTCTAGTTTGTGGACCAAATAACAACTTTGATGACAAGCTGTAGGAGCAACAGCATCACCCTCTGTGTTTTGGCGATGCCTTCCATTAAGGTGTCATTCATGGATTATTTTGAGGTACAACTTAATGCTTGATGTATAATAGCAAACGTTGGTTGTGCTGCAGGAAAGGGAGATAGTGATCTAAAAAGGTTCCCTCTCTTATGAACTGGCCCATGCTTGAAAAAACCCAACAGTTTGCAGAAAGTTCTTTTCCTAGGCAACTTAGCAAGCCTAATGACAGAATAACAGATTTTTTCTACAGCTAGATCCGAAGTCTATTGAAGGCAACATACAAATTGTCATGACGCTCTGAATGCAGCTATACTACCACAATCGCACACCAAAGTTTCTACTGCTCTCCATGCCTTACACATATAAGAAATGAGTATATTGAGTGTCAGATTCTGAACAGAGTCACCAGCCTGGTTTTGTCTGGGATAGAGTTATTTTTCTTCCTAGTAGCTGGTGTAATGCTGTGTTTTGGATTTAGTATGAAAATAATGTTGATAACACACTGATGTTTTAGGTGTTGCTGAGCGGTGCTTACACTAAGTCAAGGACTTTTCAGTTTCTCATACTGCCCTGCTAGCAAGGAGGCTGGGGGCGCGCAAGAAGCTGGGAGGGGACACAGCTGGCCCCAAGTGGCCAAAGGGATACTCCGCACCATATGATGTCAGGCTGAACTTGCTGAACAATAAAATTGGCGGGAGTTGGCCAGGGTCCACAGCGGCTGCTCGGGGACTGCCTGGGTCAGTAGGTGGTGAGCAATTGCACTGTGCATCGCTTGTTTTGTATATTCTTTTATCATTATTATTATTATTTTCTCTTCTTTTTCTCTCCTATTAAACTGTCTTTATCTCAACCCACAAGTTTTACTTTTTTTCAATTCTCTCCCCCATCCCACTGAGGAGGAAGTGAACAAATGGCTGTGTGGTGTTTAGCTGCCTGCCAGGTTAAACCATGACAGTCACTTACTTGTCAATTAATTGATAAAATCAAATAACAAAGTTATTTCTGAGGGTTAATTTGAATCCTGTAATTAATGATGTTGACAGATTCATTATAAATACAAACCAAACTTCCATTTACACCTGAGGTCAAACATTTTTAGAAGTTCTGAATGTTTTACTTTTTAAGTCATTCTTCCTCTGATTCTTGTTGTTCCAAGTAGTTTAGAACAAGAAAAAGATTCTAATTTAGCTGTGTAATTTTCAACATTTTCAGTTTAAACTTGTTTTGTCCAGCAAAGCCATTCCAGACCTATGGCATTTTTAGTAATAGAAAGGATTTCCCTGATGTCTGCGGCAATATTTTTTCTTTACTGTTGCTTCTCAGAAGCATATTCTGTGCCAGCAGTTCATCCAGCTTCTCCCAAGCTGAACTTTGGTGGTGGTGTGTAGATTAGATCAGAAAGAACAATCCATACTGTGTAAATGCAAAATATTGCTGGCCTTTCCTCTCCCCTGGTGTGCTGTTTTCTTTATTTCTTTTTACTTTTACTTTCTCAGTTCTTCCTCAGGCCTTACGAATCTTTTAAAACTCCCAGCTCTATAGGGAAATAGAAGGTTATTGCGCACCTTCCATAAATCCATTGGGGTGAAATTCATTGAATTCAGTAGCAAAGCCTACTGATAAAAAAGGCCAGAATTTTGCCCCAGGACATAAAAGATCTTGTAAGAATCTCTCTCTGCTAGTGTGTTTGTAAATTTACAGTCAAATATGCTTGCATATCAAAAACAGCACCATAAACCAGTTTCTATTCTATCATGAATTCGAGTTACTTCAGCTGATTTTTTTCATCTAAGCATGTTATTCTAGAAATGAGCATTGTATCACTATGCTGTAAAGATTCATTATAGCTGTATAAAGGATTTCAGGCAAGAGGGTCAAATTCAGACCTTCTTTTTCTGATTTTGAAAACTCTAATCAAAAGAGAAAGATAAAGCAGTTAGGCTACAATAAAGGCTTCTACAGTCTCAGAAAAATTGTGGTAGTCTGAATTCTCACTGCGTTATAATTCGAAATACTTAGGGAAAAGCAATTTTCATCAACTATTGATTTATCAATATCCTTGACTTCATGGAACACTTTTGATAGCTGTGTTCTAATTAAATAACATTATTCAAATATAATAAATTTTATAACCATCACTTAACACTGACTGGGATTTTAATAGCTCTCTATCACCTTCAAATCTCTCTTAAAAAGTATAATCAATTTTACATCCTTGCTGCTGTTGGACTACTGAAACCCTCCCTATTTTGATTTCATGCAAGAATATATCACTGTAAGGTGTAACCCCTAGATGGCTGCCAGACCTCCATGTTGACAGCAAAATCAATGCAACTAGAGAAAGCTTGCTGGTACCTGTAAGAGATGAATGAAATTCCTTCAGCAGGTATTAAATCAAGTGAAAGAATGTAACATTGTCATCGGTGAATAAAATTCACTGAATTTTGCTGGAAATAAGTTGTGGATGCAATTCAGCTTTTACCCAATACCCTTGTACTAATATTATTCCCTTGAGATGAAAGAATGCTGTTTGTAAGTTTGCTCTTAGCGAGTAGTCTCATACTAACTTTATTCCTTTGAGATGAAAAATGCTGTTTAAAATATTAGGATTTGAGAAATCTTACATTATCCATCTCCCCAACCACAAGGGGACTGTGGCATGGAATATGTTCATTTTCTCCTTTTGATGCTCCTTTAAAGAATTCTGGTTTTATTGCAGCTGAGATTGGAACTTAATGAGTCCCATCTTCCAGGTGCACTAATTACTGAGCAAGATAATCTCTCTAACGCTCAGTGAAAATTTAAGCAGTTCTGTAAAACAGATCAAGCTGCAAAACTCATTTTGGCGTTGCTTGTTTCTGTAATTGCCTTGAACTTAACTGTGGGGGTGGAGGGAAGGAAGGAGAATCAAAAAGGTGGTGCTTTCCTTATCTCACTTTAAAAATAAAACTAAGACAGTTTTTGTATCGTATAAAATATTTCACTCGAGTTAAAATAAAACATTGCTATAAGATAAACTTAGTGGCTACAGCAAGGCTTAAGGTGTAGGTAACCTGGATTGACTCCTTCCCTCTGCCAGTGAGAACTGAACTGCAAGAGGCACTTTCCAGAAGAATGTCCCAACTTAAAACTGATTTTTTGCGCATCCCTCTTAGTATTTACAATGGCTGATAGTAATAGAAAACCTAAGCATATTTGGTGAATGATGTGCTTTAAAATACATAAACATTATGTCAATTTTAATAGAAATTTTTAATATAAATCTTTGTTAATAACCACTTTTTATAGAGAAAACAACCAAAGCAAAGCAAATACCAGCTTCAGTAACTCACTGAGCTAAACACCTAAACCAAGTGCCTGTATTGATTCTGAAGCAGTGTTTTTGTAATTAATACTCTGCTCTGCAATGTTTTGACACTGGTGATTTATTACAACTCTTACTTTAAAGCTATAAGCAGATTTATAGACTTCATGGAGAGGTAGAAATGGCACATTACAAATGAGGTTTTTTTAGTTTTAAACAGAAAAAATGTCATTACTATGTGTATATTAAAATCATTTCTAGTATAATTTTCTGGTAGCCTTGGGGAAACGAATAGCAGCACATGAGCACTTTAATGCCAGTTTCATTTAGAGTAGAAAGAGGTTAGATGTCTGTGCAGGAGGCAAGGCAAGGGAATTTGTTATAGACAAAATGCTTCCAAGGACTCAATATCTAGGATTCTAATCCTAACTTTTTCTTGTTTTTTCTTTTGGGTTTGGGTTTTTTTTCATGCAAATAATCCCACTTGCAAGTACATGTATTCAAAACAAGGAAAACTTTTGAGTGGCGTTTAAGCAGGCCATAGACGCTATATAGCATGGTTCTGGTTCTGGCCACTCAGCCAAAAAAGAATGTTTTTCAGAGGCTAATATGCATAGTACAACTCTTCGTGGAATTCCTTGGGTGTCCCAGGAAATTATGAATTCCAAATGAAAACCTATTCCTCCTATTCTTATGCTTCTCGTCAAAAGGTTTCAACATCTCATTTTTAAAATAGTGAGAGAACATTTGTGTGAAAGGCATGACAATTTGGGAAAATGCTTCTACGGAAGCTATTTCTTAACATCATTTTCAGAAGATCTCTTTAGAATAAACTATTTTGTTCTGATGTGATTTATACTGCACAGCACTCACAGTTAAATGCTTAGTGGAGTATTCTCCGTGGGCTCTGTATTACTATTGAACAAAATACAGAATTGAAGAAACACTAAATAGAACGCTATACTGAAGACAGGAGTAAAAGTGAAGTCTGAAGGACAGTAGATACGGTTTACATTCTATCTACAAGTGTCATGTTCCAGAAAAAGGCATTCAGACATCACTTCTTTTTGTGACAATAACTGGTTCTGAAACGGTTGATTTTTTTTTTTGTTAATATTTTGTTAGCTTGGGGTGAGAAATTTGAATAGGCTGCACTCTGCGAATATATGTGTCATACTTTTGAAAAGAGAGAGCAAACATTACGGGAATTCAGAAGACTGAAAGAAGCTAATGAGCTAGTTTTACCGTTCTAAGGAGTTGAGTCGTTCATAAGAGCCCATATCACAGCTGTACCTGGAAAAGGCAGGAGCCTACTCTAAATTAGCAAGTGCTAAAGCTAGTGCTCTGAAGCAGCACCTGGCTTTTTGCTGTATAAAGGAAGGAAACTAGCCCAGATTTAATCTTCTAGCAAGTAGGCAGTACTCTGATAGTAGAAGATCAAAATACTAAGAAACTAGGATAAGAGAGGGGAAGAAACCAGCACAGTTCAGCACCAAAATTCACAGAAAAAAAACCCCAGGATTTGGATTGTATTTGCTCTTGCACACAAACCAGTTGATGTCCAGCAATATGATTCAAGAACTGCAATAGATTACAGTGTTGCGTGTGTCTGACATAGATGATGTGGCTAAAAAGTGTTACATATACTGTAAATAGAGGCTAAGAATACTAATAGGCCTATGCTAGTGGCACGGGAAACATTGGCCCAGTAAGCAAAGGAAGTATATATTGTTCATTTTGATTGGAAACACATAGTCAAGAATTAGGGGGTTTTCTTCTTAAGAATCACTTACTGAAATGATTCTGGAGGTTTGAAGCTTCACTGACATAGGAAAAAACAGGATGCATGCAGCCAAAAAAGGCGGTAAAGTTACAGGGAAAAGTAAAAGATGCACTAAACTGAATTTACAAGAAATACATAAAGACTGCATCTTAACCAGATTGCTGGGAGACAAGGAGTGAGAAGTTTAAAAGCAGTAACATCATGAAAGCACTTCAGGCAAGACTAAAAGCTTGAATTTACAGTTGAAGATTATTAAGAAACAGTATACAGCAAAAGCAACGATACAGCAAAATCTGTTTTCCTTCAAAAAATGTATGTCAACAAAAAGTTTGGAAAAAACAAGAAGGAAACTTTAGTTTCAGAAACTGCATTTCTAAAACGCATCAGTAGTAGATCTACTTTACAGTTCTTTTAAGTCTTGAATGAGATTTTGTAAGCGAAGAGTGAAATATCATTAAGCTTTAAAAACTCTGGAGCAAATTTATCTTATCCCAACAACTAAAGAATGCAGTTGTGGCTCCTCATAGCTGTACCCTTCCCTCAAGAGATTTTTATATATACACAAGTATATATATGTAAATCCTGTCATGACAGTCCTGACCCATATTTTTAAAGCATTAGAAAAATGCATCAGATAAGATTCCCACAAAGACGTGGGACCATGTTTGGTCCCAAAATGAAAATGCAAAGACTTATCATAATAATTCCTATGGGTCACAAGATCTCACACTTTGAGGTTTTTTGACAACTGGTTTCTCTCATTTATTTATTTATTTATTATTTTTCTCATTAATTTAAGTAATTTAAGTTTACTAACTTGCAAATATTTCTTGTGTTTGTTCTTGTGTTGTTCAGCATTGCAGCACAAAATGGGGGCTATGGAATGTGTACTTAGGACAACTGATGGTGCTGCCATGGGGTCTGAAATATCTTCCCACATACTACTGGGTTTTATGCCATTTTGCCTCTGAAATTTATTTTAAATAATGATTCTGACAGTTGTCATTTCTCCTTTCTTAGATCATAGTGACTGTTATTGGATATTTATTTTTAGAAGCACAAACATATTACCAAAAAACACATAAGCCTGTTGAGGATGAATAAAATATCTCCATAGTAACATTCCAGATAGTGATGTATGACTGGTTGTAGACAGACTGACGAACTTTGGCCCTAGTTCTGCATCAGCATTTGTTAGCACAGTCTCCAGAGCACAAAAGTGACTTCAGAAGGAAAAAGACCTCTTTTTCTCTCCACTGTAGTTATTTGGCAGCAATGATTGATTTTTTCCAGATGTGGATAAATATGAAAATTTCTTTTATTAGTTTTCATATAATCAGCTGCAAATGCAATCAAGAACACCCCCTCAAGGCAAATGAATATTTTGGCATTGCTCATTTTTTCACAGAAGAATTTCTACCATAATCATGTATTTTAGGCTTATTTAATAACACATTAAAATTATATCTTGAATAGTTTGGTTTGAAATGAGTAATTGATATTGATGTCCATACAATGCAATAAAAGTTCATCTGCAGGATAATATTCATGGTAAAAAAAGAAAGGTTGTGTTATACTTTAAACGCACAAGTTCTTAAAAGTCCATTTAGAATGGTTTTTTCCTCTCTTGGCATTAGTGTACCCATACTCAGTACTGTATTTTGCACAGCCACTTGTGTAATGAGGATCTGAGCCATTTCCCAGGTTCACCTGTGTAAACACAAGTGAAGTTATATTCCCTTGGCTTCCTTACAGTTTGCATTGAAGCTTGTATAACTTACTTGCTGTTTACGTATTTTATCAGTTGTCTGTCAAGCTTTCATACACAAATCAGCAAAAAACATGCAAGCAACTATGATTTCTAAAGCTAAAAGACACCACGTATACTGTTATAGCAAATTAGATGGTTTTAAAATCCACCCTTGAAACACGTGCAATTTCTGTTCCTTTCATATAAACAGCTCTGTATTCCAAGGGAACCTGGTGATAAACAGTAGTTGGTTACAGACATGAGTCATAATTATGTTCTTTCTCTCTCATTTAAGTTGTTCGAGTTCATGAATTTTTTGGCCGAGAATGTCATCTTCTGTTACATGGGACTCGCGCTGTTCACGTTTCAAAATCATATCTTCAATCCTCTTTTTATATTTGGTGCATTTGTATCCTTTGCTTTAAAGAAGTGTGTATCTATGAACATGTATATACATACAGAATATGCTCCATGTGAAAAAAAATGCTGACAAGCAAATTAATAAGTTCCTTTAATAGTAGAAATAATTTTTTTGTTGAGTCCAAAGGCAATCATCTTTATTACGTGTATCTCAATAACCGGCTCGATGCACATGAGCATGTAGTCTTTTGACAGTTGCAGATCTGCTACAAGGCAAATGGGTTTAAACCAGCTGGGGAACTCTGGACACTGGTTTAGAGGTGGGGTGGGAAATTGGGATGTGTATTGGAACACACCTGTGGGGACAGGTGCAGGCAAACAAGATCTTTTAGCCTGTCCAGAGCCAGTGCAGATCCACAAACTGTAGAGCTGCCTCCAGACAGATATGTGCCATAAGCAGAACTTAAAAAGCAACAGTTCTGCATTGCTCAGTTCTTCCCTTCTTTCTATTTGATATCTCTAGTGTACATGGAATTATTTATATCATCATGTGCCTAACAGACTAGTAAGAAAAAGAGTCTGTGTCTTTAATTTTCAACAGATCTGTTACTTACTTGTGCAGTGGTATTGATTCTTTTCACACTGACAATTCACACAATTATTTTTTTGGCTCAGGGCAGCAGCCCTTCGCTTATCACTTTTTGATGAACTTTAGATGGTAGCTTTAAAAGTTGGGATCGTGCTGTTTACTTACAGCAATTTTTATATATAATTTCCTAATAAGTAAGAACTGCATTAGAGCTCCCTTAGCTACAGGTTGAGCTAGATGGCAGAGAGGACCCCAGGTGCCTATCGCACCCCACCACAATGAGACAAGTGCAATACTGTGTCCTGTGCTCCCAGCATGGGAAGACAGCTGAACATGAGAGCAGCACTCAGCACCCCAGACCGGGACTATGTTGCAGAGCCCTGCAGGGACCTGTCTCTACCGTGTCGTCTCAGCAAGAGCCAATGGACCACAACAAGGTTGTGCTGGACGGCTGAGCAGATAGCATGTGAAGCAACCGCTGCTAATGCATGGTCTCCAAGTCCACAAGAGCTTTAAGCAGCTCTTGGCCCAGCAGATATGATACATACAGACATTGCCACTCAAGTACTTCATCTATTCTACAGTCCACAGCATGTCTCAGACTAAGGAAGTCATAATTGAGCCCTAAAAGTTACAAGACAAGAGGAGGATGGAACCTGCTAAAAGCATGTATAAGGAGCTCTGATTGTCTCTTTTTTAATCTGAAATAGCCTCATGTTTCTAATTGAGGCAACTTTTGTGATCATTACATAAAGGAGTAATGAAGAACTCCTTTTGAAAAATCTCCAAAGGAAAAAAAAAAAAGCAGGGAGTGCTGGATATAGACAATATAAATTGTCAGGAAATAAGAAAGTAATCATGTCCAAAAGCACATTTATTCTTTGCAAATTGCTGCTCAGGGAGATTATGCCATCTCTGCAATTGGTGACGAGCATTTTACTGAAGGACTGAAGATGAAGTGACACGTGATACAAATGTGATGAGTAGAGTGATTGAAGTGGGATATATAATGATGAATATAAAGCCAGGATGTCTGGGGAAGACAATCTCTGCCACTGCACAGTTTTATAATGAAATTGGAACAAGAAGGATGTGACATGTAAATTATGAAGGAAGATAATCTCATATTCATTTTAATCACATTTTTAAAATAACTTTGGAGAAATACTGGGTTTAAGTTAACTCTTTTTGTCCGTAGTTCCTCCACCATTTTCCTCAGCATCTTACATTTTAGGTGGCAGTTTTTGTAGCAAGAGCTTGCAACATATATCCACTTTCTTTCCTTTTGAATTTGGGTCGAAAACAAAAGATTCCCAGGAACTTCCAGCACATGATGATGTTTTCAGGTAAGTGCTGTTTTGGTATTTTTCCTGTCCACATTTAACAAGTGGCAGAGATAGTTGTCTGCTGCTAGAAAAAGCCACATCTATCACAATGAAGTCATTATCTTAAAACTTCAGATAGTCAAAGCTACTGAAGCAAATGGATGTATCCTCATCAATTTCACTGTGCTCTGGACCCATTTTACTTAACTTTTTGGAAACCTACCACCCAGGAAGCCAGTCTTTCAACCCATTGGCTCCCCATCTGTCTACACTTCCATGACGATTTGGGAATACCGTGGTTTTATGCTCTGTTGTTTTAGAGGAACCTGTACTACATCTGACAGCATGGTTACAAACCAGCAAATAAATATCCAACTTTGAAGTTGTTAGTACTGATACTCAAATCAGACGTAGTCTTTGGCAATTCCTTTAACTTCAGGAACAGTTTTCCTTTGAAACATGAGACTAGAAGACTTTAATTCCACAGAATTTTTCATATGTATTCTAGCCTGATATTTGAGTACTTTCTTTTCCAAATTCAGATTTTATTGATTTTTTTTTTAACTCTGGTTAACATTGTAGAATTAAAAAAAAAAAAAATCCAGAAGAGGGAGCCATGTTCTAGTCTGATTTGTGCATCATGCCCTGAACTGTTAAAATCTCAGCTGGACTGTGTATTTTTGGATTTGCACAAGCTAGAAATACCTCCACTTGACTTTCTGATGCCAGTTAGGAAAATCTCATTTATAAGATAAGATTATTTGTTCTGTAAAAGACAGAAACACAGATGTCCCAATGCCATTTATGAAATAATTTTCTAAAATTAGAAAGTCAATACCTTTTTCTTCATTTTTTGCTTTTTATACAAAAATATATTCCAAATTTTTATAGCTAAAAGTTCTTGATTGACAGCCTTGATGTACACTGATCTATTTTGCCAGATAACAAGTAAAACACAATGTACCACATCAGGACTACTCCACATCAGGGTGCCTCATTTATGCCTATATAATTCCATCTCTCCAGAGAGCAACGCAGTTGCTATTTCTATAGCACATTTCTATGTCCATTCGATCCTTCTGCTAAAAGCTGCCACTGAAAATGTCAGTTAATACCAGCCAGATTGTAGTAAGAGACGATGACATACATCCATTAGGAAATGGCTTTCAGACTGCCTGCTTGCCTACAATTGTTAGCCGTGTAAAATGTATATGTAGATCACTAGCAGGTGGCCAACTAGACAACAGCATGAAAAATAGCTTCATATAATTAATTGTCTAGTTTCTAGGCCCCATTTTTGCTTTTATTTTTCATCAGTTAAAGTATAGAATTAAAAATCTTCTAAAATATATCTTTTTCTTCAACTTTTCTGCCCTTGTTTTCTCCAGTCTAATTTCACTCTCTACAGAACTAGGAGCAGACAGTAGCCTGCAGCCAACAACTGCACATGAGAACTCACACTCACACATTAGCTTTCCAGTACAACCTGGCAGCTGAAAACTGAAAATAATAGTATCGAAAACTTCTAAAATGTAAATGTTAAAATACTCAGAAAAGTAATTTTTAACTGTTTTCAAAGAGACACTTTATTTGGTAGAGAAGAATGTCCTTACGAAACTGTAAAAAAAGTGAATGGCATCATCTGCAAGTAGAGCAATAAAGACTGACTGCCTCTCACACTGCCAGCAGCTTCACACTTCACAGAACACGGGATACATGGATTTTCTGAATATTTGTACTTTTTAATATGCATTAAGATTTGTGGCTCTGTTACAAATAATATTCTTATTTACCATAAACTGATCATCCTGTATATAGTGATAAACAGAGAAGACAATGACTGCCAAAAGAGAAATACATTTCTAATATGAGTAAACAAGGCATTGAATTTGCATTTGGAGGAAGATGCTCATTGCCTACACAAGATCAGCAGCAATATTCTGGTATAGCACCAGGTTCCAGTCAATCACGGGGAACAATGGGCTTTACTCACCAGAGCATCACACACTAAGATGTAGAATACAACAAATTTAGGAGTTGGTTTGGGTTTTCATCTTATCATTACTGAATGCACCAAACATTTGCTGCTTTCTTTACTGAGTTTTACTGCCATAACTGCCATGAATATCAAAGTCTGAAAAAAGCATTAGGGTCAGGCAAATACATTTTCAACTAGCATTTGAGTATACCTTAACTCTGCAATGAATTCTACTGAAGTCATTAAGTTCTACTTTTTGAGAAGTATTAATACATTTGAGAAAAGGTAGAAGAGTTGGGCTTGTAAGTGGATTATGTAGCATTTTGATTTATTACATTCATCTGCTTCTGCCACTCCTCTAACACCACATTACAGAGGGTGGATTCACTTTTACATTTATGTTTAATCATGATTCCTGATAATACTCCACTGTAAATCAAAACTAGATTAGTCCTTGTATAATTAAGCCTGAGCTTTTCAAATCAAGTTCAACATCAGCTAAAATGAGTAGGCTAGTAGTCTCTGCTCATGTGAAAAAGAAATATTTTAATATCTTAAATTGTAAGTGAGCTATTTGTCTATAGACTAGTGGTCTATGCTGTATGAAAAACATCTCATTTCAGTTCAGAACCTGCTACAATGCCTTTAACTGGTAATAAAATTAGAAGTGAAGGAAACTAAATGGGATTCAGATTGTATTATTAATGGCAGTAACATGTTTGATAGTTGGGCATCACTGCCACATGACCAGGAGGGGACTATTTCACAAATGCAGTACTGCACCTTTCACTCTTTTTCCTGTATCCATGTTTACTTTTTACTGTGCTTTAATCTGCAGCATATAAATCAGCAAGAGAGGGGCTTGCGGGACACAGTACTACAGGGGTGGTTGCTGTTAATATAAGACTTTACAGCAGCAGTGGAGTCTTGAAAGGTGGAAAACAAACGCAGAAGAAAAACAAAAACGAATGCCTGTGTACAGGCAGCTGTTGTGCAGGCATTTACATCTGCACACTCATAGATGCGCAGTGGTGGGAATTGTCAAAGTGAACTTTTCCAAGAAGATACATATGAAAAGAAATCAGCTAAAGGGAAAAGAAAGCAAGGAAGAAAAGAGCAGAGAACTATGGTTTAAACAAAAGCACCAAATCTACATACAGCAAACCTCCTCCTTTCCTAGCAGATTCTCCCCACACTACCCACAAACACTACTGCCTTCCAAGGCTCTTCAGAGGGACGGGTTCTGAGTGATGTGTGTTTAAAGTGTGAGAAAAGGATGGATAGGACATACCTTTTCTATTCTGTGGGCCTCTGAAACTTAACCCTGGGAGTGGTTTTCTTTGGAGGCTCTGACACGTGAAAGAATATCTCTTAAAGATAAATCCCTAAAGGCTAGCACAGCCAGCAGAAAAAGCTGGTAGGAAATCTATGATAGATCCCAAAGAATCAATGGATCACAGCACAAACGTGGAGCTGCTGTCAGTGCGGCATCTCTGAAAGATGAGGAGAGAGACTCTCTGCTAAGGGTTCATGAGGGCATTTTCTTTCTACCGTGCCACTCTCTACAAGTGTAGCTGAGGTACCAATGTCCATTGGACCCAATTGTTCCATTGTGCTTTGTTGGTATTTTTTCCCTGAGGTGTTACACAAAACCTAACCTTCCTTATCTTCAGTCTATTTCAGTATCATACCATCTTCTGAGGTTGTTAAAATTCCCTTCTTTAACTCGTGTTGTTACCTGGAATGTATTTCGATATATATGTAATAGCGTTCCTTGCTTCTCACTGAGTCTTTACATTTTAAGTTATATTCATCTGCTTCCCACTGCTTTAGTTGGAAGCAAATGCTTTGTTCGATTATTTATTTTACTTTAGACATGGTTTTAGTTGAAACTGAATTAGCTCTTACGGACTACGTTGAGCTCTTATTGACTATGTTTTCATTTATAAATGAAAAACGTCATGAAGGTACTCACTATTTCTCCAAACTGAAGAAATACCCAGTCCGGCACTCAAGAAGCAGAGAGCCTTAATGACATATTAATTAATTTTTTTTTAATATTCCTTCTTACCAGAAGAGATGTTTTAGACTTAATATTGCACATTCCATGTGATGCAGTTGTGGAAAGCAGCATTGTTTTCCACCAAAATGCAGCTACCAATAATGTAAGCATTTAATCTGTCCTAGTCATCTAGATTACCACTATAACCACTGCAAAAAGACCATTTCAATAGCAGTTCACTCCCTCCTCCAACTGATGTTTAAAATGAGCTGATTTCTTTTCCACTTGTTGACTGCAGTGTTATTTTCATAAAAGCAGATATTTTAAACCTGCTGCCACTGACCATTTTCAGCTACTGTAACTACAGTGTGGTACTTCCTTGCAGAAATGGCTTTGTGTTGTCTGGATAAACTGTCCATCATCTGTACCAAATAATTCACATTCTAGCTATGTAGTCTTAGAGAGCTTTAGAGTTCTACTCCAAAAATAGCTGCTCTTTAGCAGTTGATTAAATGATTCTGCATATACCATCAGTACCTTACAAGAGGTTTAATTATTAGATTTAATCTCTCGATACTTGCAAAGTACTTCTTGGATTTGGTGTGTGTTATATATATGTGATGGCCTTGCTCTCTACACTTATTTTGTGGAATTGTTTTTAGAAAACAATAAAGTAAATTTAAATAGATAAATGAAAAGCATTAGAAAATAGAGAGTAGTATTTGTATTATGCATCCTGAGGGCTGGAGGCACTAGCAGGCTTTTTTCCCCACTCTTTTTTAAATATGTCACTCTGTGAGGACCTATTTTGTTAGCTTATTACTACCTATGGGGCTTTTTTTAAACTCACTGTTGGCTGTTTTCTCCACATTGTAAGTTTTTGTTTACTCAGTCCCTGTAGGTGTATAATTTTACAACTATTATAATGCTAAAAATGTACATTTATTCTGCATCTCCTTTTTAGATGCTTAAAATAATCTTTTAAAAACTATTCATTGTATTTCAGTCATAATTTTTATGTGTTCTTAGCACAATAAAATATTTTAAAGAAATTTTCTATTGTTTCAAGCAAAAAATGGGTAGCCTATTTGGGTACAGATTTTAATGCCAACGCTCTCACTCCTGATTTCATGAGTAGTTTCACTGAAGTCAATAAAACAACACAGGGAATAGCTTTCTTTTTTAACATGCATAAAGTCCAAATTACTATTTAATTTGCAATTATTCAAGACAAAGGATTCAGTGGATGTAAAACAAATGTATGATTATTATGTGAATATGAGAGTGGTTTCATTGTCCACTTTTGAAAGTTGCTTACACTTGCATTAAACACTATGCTTTCAATTAGCACAATTCAGCATTTTATAAGTATGATCATGGTCTGAATATTTCCTCTGCCCTTGGAATTGGGTTTGGGCTGAAAAGAGTAAAACTCTGTTTCTCCATCACATTAAGTTCATCGTTCTTCTCTTTTTTTTTTTTTTTTTTAAGGTTTACGTGGTGCAATAGCATTTGCATTGGCTATTCGAGACACAGAATCCCAACCTAAACAAATGATGTTTACAACAGCCCTGCTTATTGTGTTTTTCACAGTCTGGGTATTTGGTGGGGGCACAACACCAATGCTCACGTGGCTTCAGATCAGGTTAGTACTCTCTTTACAATATTAACCATCAAAATAGAATGCAATCACTCTGGATTAATCACTAAATTCTTAGAGCTTTCTAAGGCTTACTTATGTGTTTCTTAGCAGAGTTTAACAAGCACAAGTGTTTGGCTACCTAGTAGAGGCTCCAGACTACAAGGAACAGGTTCTTCCCAACCTTGTTACAGATTTGGACCTAGGTCAGGCCCATCCTTAATTCCTAAGAGTTTGTTTCACTACTGTTCATTTTAAACGCTATGAATAAATGTTAGCAGTGTCCTCCTCACTTTTGATGAAAGACCTACAAAGGTAGATTTTGCCCACAACTAAAAATGTGTATTCAATACACAAACATGTCATAAATAATGTATTTCTGATTATCATTGAATATACTAGAAAATCTACCTCCATTGGTGTATAATTCAGCCTGCATTGATGCATCACTCAGCCATTGATATATTACTCATGTTGTACATATGCTCCTTCACTACGCTATTTTTTAAATTACTTCATAGCCACTTGTATTCACAAACAGCAATGAATGACAAGGGAGATTAAAAAAAAAAGAGGGAAATCAGAAGCTGGAATAAAGAGTATCTAATTTAAATGTAGTGTCCTGCCAAGGGTGCTTTTTTGAAACCCCACTTTTAACAATTAATGTAATGCTATTGCTGAGTTCTGAATACTTCATAATCCATTTAGAACTCAATGCCGTGGTTCATAAGGTCACCAAAGAAAACCTCAGTATCAAGATAGGCTTGTAATTCAGAATTCCTTATCATTTATTCTATATATAGCATATGCTTTCCTTGTTTACAGAATGATGTCTGATTAACAAGCCTTCATGTCAGACTCGCTATCAAATACCAGCTGAAGATAACTAAATTGGAGCTTTAACAAAGATCATAGATAAAAGCTTGCAGTCAAAATGACTAGCCTAGAAGTGTACTGTACAAACATAAAATGCAGGCATCCATATGCAATATTCTATTTCTGTGACAGTTTGATTCTTTTTCTTTACATCTCTTTTATGTCCCATAATGTCAATCAAGTTCACTCTCAGCCATCTTTCTGAGATTCGCCACTTGTTCATTGTCAGTCAGCAACAGAGTTGCTCTATATGGCAACAGAAATGTGAGTGAGGAGGAATATACTCATTAGATCTTGTGGACCAAATCGCCTTGGATTACTGTAACAGAAGACTAAGGAATAATTTTGAGACTACAGTAAGGATAAAAGGAGGTGGGCAGTAGCCTTGTGTCTAGTCTAAGTACTTAGGTCACTAGATGCCTGTCCTGGTCTAGCTCTCTGGGTAATTTTTAAATGAACATTGCCACATGCTTTCACTAACAAAAGCAATTTAATTGGATACAATGGCATTTCTTCTGCTACTTAAGAAAGGCCCACAAGACCACACATGAGGGGCTGACTCTTACAGTAACTATTTACACCATTCAAAGCAAGCATGTGCCACTTCCTTTACCACCTGTACAATAGATTTTACCAAAGACACTGAAAGTAGACAGTCATTATTGGTCTGAAAAACTTATCTCTTTGGGGATCTCCTCTGAATCCCAGCAGATCTGCCAGGCAGATTTACCAATCAAATAATTTGGTTCTGTAACTAGGATGTAGATTTTCTTACAATAAAGCTATTAGGTTCACAATTCCCACTTAATTTCTTGACATGAGAACATACAGCTTCATAAATTGTGTGTGGTCAAACGGAGACAAAACTTTAAACAGACTTCTCCAAATACAAAAGTATCTTGATTTCTCTGATTTCTCTTTCCAGTGACTATATTTAACTGTCTTTATAACTTATTACACTTCAATATGGAATTTCGTCCTTTAGCTACGAGCATTTGTCATTTTAGTCTCAAGTAATTTTGCTAAGTAATTGTACTTAAAGGTGGTGGTAATTCATGCCAGTTAATACCTGCATGGATTCTAGCAGATTTGAGTTTGCTGCTCTGAATTACACCACCTTGCTTGAGGCACAATCCCCCAATATTCTTGCAGCAATGCCTGAATAGGAATTCCAAGCTGCATCTATCTCCACGGGGTTTTTTGTAAAATTAGAACAGAGAGATTGTATTTTTCATGCTAGTTTGGAGGGTTCAGCTCACAAAGCCAAGTGAAACTATATTATGAGTACAAAAATTACATGATTGTCTCTGAAGAGATTCATTAGAATGGGTTGGTATGTCATCAATTACAGGGGAAAAAAAAGGATGAAGCCAGTGAAATACTGCGACTATGTCTATGGGTACAGAAGAGGCAGACTCATCTCACACTAGCCCTTAAGTGTTCGACTGCTGTTAGTTTACATCAGGCACCATCCCAGGGCAGTTTGAACCACTTCTGTGGGATTCCCCAATGCTTTAAGGAACCAGATTTATTGCTGAAGTCCAAAGCATAGTGCTCAATCAGTTAATCTAAATAACTAGAATTAAATCATTCACACTATCAAAGTTAAGTACTTATAGGAAATGAAAAATATATGAATGGCTGCTTTAAAGTCACAATGACTACACTGGATTTCCCTACGTAACCTACAAGTTGCTCTATAGGTAAACCTTCTCAGAAGACAGGAGCAGTCAAAAAAAGCAAGTAACAGTCCAAAGTTGAGTGTGCTTTGTTTGCCAATTAACTATTTCATCACAAAACATAAAAATTATTATCCAGCAGGTAATGTATTTCACTGAACAGGAGGCATTCGGAGAATAATAAAGAGGAACATGAAATTTCTGAGACTGTTTGGATGAATTTAATCATCTTTACGTACATTTTAACTTGTGCCCACTCTACCTATGTGGAATAGGCCACAATTCCTATCAGTAGTTCAAGCAATGCAACTCTTAAGTACTCAAGGTTGATCAAGTTAGTCTTATCCTAGAGATAAGTGCTTGAGTTTATACGTTACAGACCGACTAATCCACATTTTGGTTTTAAAACATAAATAAATCTATCATCTATTAAGTTGAAGGTATGTAAAAATAAGATAAATTACAAATAACTAACACTGATATATGTACCTTTTGCTCTACCATAATGCATTACAGTGTTAGTCAAGGTAAAAGTCAGTATTCAAGATCTGTACAGCCTTCTTATTGTATACTATTCTCTACATATTATACTATGTTTCAATGATTTATTGCACTCTCCGTAATTTACATTGTGAAATTCTCATAATGGTGACCAAGACTCCTCATATATCAACAGCGTATCAGGGAATAGAACAATGGCGATTTTTAAATAATAGTAGTAATATATAGTAATATAGTAATAAGTCTTCTGAAAAATCAATCTTTGTTTTCATAGTAACTGGGATTTCCATAATCTTCTACCTCTCCTCACAGCAATAGCATCAGATCTGCTTTTTTTTTTAAAGTTAAAATTCAATTTAATGTAAATATAATCTGTCACTATTTTTAGAGAAAATATGAAGATGTGTCCTCAGAGATAACCACCAGCTATTTATTCCAGGAATATGTATGGCTTATACAACACTTGCAAATTGTTGCCAAAACATATAGTAAGATATATTATCAAAACTAACCATGTGCTACCAAAAAAGGCAGCATTTCCTTCTCCTATTAGATGCAGCAATACCACTCTACTATCTCGTAAGGTTGCAAAGGCCAGCTGTGCTGACAGCTTTGGTAAAAATAAGCTTAAATGGATCCCAGGAGTTCACTCAAGTTTAAGGTTCACAATTCTAGGTCCCTTCGTTTAACAAATGAACTATATTGAAGCATATGCTCCTACTTAAATTATAGTTTAAATCTAAGAAAGATTCTTAAAACCTTGGAAACCTGACCTGCTAATGGCAGAATTTATGTCTGCATATCTCTTTAAGTCAAAATGCATTTTTAAAAGCAATCAATACCAATCATTCTCCTTATTTTACTAGTATATTTACCTGTGCAGATTAGCCTTCAACATGAATCTTAAAATTCTTGGCAAAGTCTGAATAATTTTTAACTTTGTTCTAGAAGAATGAGATTATGTGTTTTCAGTAATGTCTTACATTAGCTTTCTCCTTTTTTAGATACCTGAAACTCTGGGTTTCAGGAAGTGTTGAGTGTTCCCTTTCCGAAAATGAGGTCCTATTTAAATATTTCCAGTTGTCTGGCACAGCAACATAACATTTCTGAGCACAGAGGCTTATGCACAGCCAGTTACAGTATTATCAGCTGGCATACTGAGAGCAGGATTGGTTGCACCATGTTCCTAAATAATACATTATCTTTTGGCTTATTGAGAGTTATAAGTTGAAAAAAATTGCCTTTACTCCCATATGAAAGGACTACAATATACTGCTCTTGGCAGACAATGAATAAACCTACGTCAGTGTATGAGAATAATATAATGATACATCAACAGCAAAACAAAGATAGCCATTTAAGAATGAGTTCACAGTCAAATGGAAGTATTCAATAAATGTGCCTTCAGAGATGTTGAGTATTACCTGTTAATGCTTTTGGATATGTCTCCCTTCATTCCCCATACTCTGATTAAAAATAGAAATCTACATTTCAGAGTAAACCTGCAATGAGAGGTTAGGGGATAAAGGATTCTCCTGACAGGCAGAGCAAAAATACAAAGCTGTTAATAAAACGTGTGCTATAAAAGCATTTTGCTAGGTATTAGGTCCTGTTTGTTTATCAACACCTCCTGTGTAAATGTTTGTCAAGGGATTTCCAGACTCTTTGCCCATCTCTCTGCAGCAGTTCTTTAGTGAATAAGGTTATATTTATTTCATATTCTAAATAAATTCTAAGAAGCACTGAATAGTAACTTTTAATACTGTGCCTATCTGTCAATTACCTTTGGTATGTATTTTAGAAACAGGCTACATCTATGTGCCTTGCTGCCCTTGAAAACATGCGATCTCTAGTTCACCTAAAACTTCCATTCCAGACCTCCAACTGTCTCTAAATACTAATGCCAGAGACCTGGCATACCACATTTTTTTGGGATGACAAAGGATAGCCAAACTCACATTCTCAGCAGGAGTATCTCCTCATTGCATTCTGCTATGAGGCAGCACCAACCCAGGAAATGAAATTAATCAAAACAAACTATTCTTCTAATAGTCAACTATTTCCTTCTCTAACTTCTAATTGACCCAAACTTTCAGATTCGCTTCCAGAGGTTTCCCAGAGCTCTGCTTATTCTTTTCACTGTTCAGATTTCAGCTTTATAACCACTGACAGCTATTTCTCTTCACCCATCTAGGCAAAACTAAACCCAAAAATGTGAAGGTTATACACTTCTAAAACTTTATTTGCATCAATGGAGCCAGAAGGTCTCTGGTGGTGAACACTCATTCACATGACACTGGCATAAATACAGCATACCTTAATGTAGTGAGTGATCTCCGAGAATACAAAACATAGAAGGGCGTCAAGTGTAAAAAATATAACTGAAAAAAGTCTAATGCATGTAACAAGAATAAGAGAAGAGGATTCACATCCTATAAATTAAGAGTCCTCAGACCTGTTTGAAATGAGTACATAAGCAAAAGGGATATGATTGTTGTAGACACTCTATTCTGTTTTGTATGGGAAACAATGCTGACGGGCTAGGAATAGAGTGCAGGTAAACTGGAACTAATTATCAGCATGAAAAAAAAATCTGCCATTTGCAAGGGTCAAGTATGCAGTAACTCCCTGTCCAGATCTACAGCAATGAAAGAAAGGAAAAATCATTTACGGATTACATGTAGACATATCTCTATCACCAATATGAAGCCACCAAAGTCAAAAGAGATGACTCAAGGGTCCTTCTATTCGTTCTTCATAGACTGAATCATTCAACCAGCCCAAATAAATATATACACCTATATATATACACATATATATACATATATATATATGTGTATATATATATATATATATACACAGTTTACCCATATCTATTTTGACAGTAAGTCTGCATTGAATAACACTGAGAAAACATAAGAACTGGACTAAAAGTTGCAGAAATACCTAATTGGAGAACTTCTTACCAACTCTCATATATATATATTTTTATTTTAGCAAAGTAAATTTTCTCAAGAAAGTTTTTATAGTTTTATTCTGAGTTTTTCTTGTTCCACTTTTAGAAGTTCCACTGTAAAACATAAACAGATTGGATGCTTTTATGGTTTTGAAATAAAGCCAACTATTTGACTGTATTGCATCTGAAACATAAAAATGTGTTATTCGGTGTTACAGTGTAAAATTTGGAAGATCAGAAGACTGCTGACTCCTAAACTCCCACTTGTTGCCATACTGCAAATGCACTAAATACAATAGGAAATGAGTGTTCAGTAGGCATGAGCACCAGAAAGTCTTGAGCCAGCAGAGTTCAATGTTATTGAGAATGCTAGTATATCCCTTTACAATAAAAATTTTTCATATGTGTAAGCTATTGTTTCAAGAAGTCAAGATTTTTATTCCTTCAGTATCCAACACCTGAATCCATTGCTCCAATATCAAAGGCTAAAGTAGTGTGTATGTTTACTAGAATATCACAACAGGGATACAAGTGGGCAGCAGGGCTAAATACTCTGGCTTGACTGCTTGTGACCATCGCTGTTTATCAAAAAAAAAAATCGTTGGTACAGTAAGATTCTGTGCTTATCCCAGCCCTTTATCAACTGGTTATAGACTGCTGAAAGACAGGACTTGATGATAGAGCAACTAGAGTAACAACATGACCTTGGCCAGTATTATAGTACCAGTGTTTCAGTAACAAAAATATTTTCATTATTCCCAACCTCGATAGCAGTATTCCCTGCGTTCAGCTGTGTTCAAAGAGATGCTGCAGAAAGATAGGTTACAATGCCACAGTGGTAGCACTCATTGCTGCCAAGTGGGAAGCTTTGATCAGATTTGGTCTATACTTTAAGCTTCCAAAGTTGTTCTTTCTGCTTCCCAGCAGAGGCCCTTCAAATTAAAAAAAAAAAAAAAAACCACCAACATATTTTTGGCTTTAGAAAGAGTTTTGCATTATCTAGAATGCCAACAGTTGTGGTAAGAAACCTAAAGGACTGAAATGGTGGTAATAATACGACTGAGCATCAGAGCTCCAGAGCAGGAGGTGCAGAGCAGGAACCTTTCTTCTCCACCGCCCAAGAACAAAGCAGGATGTACTTCAGATCAAAAGATTAACAGATTGTTTTAGACAATGTGGATAGTGCTGCCTACGTTGCTATATTTTTTCAGTTATACAGAAAGATTGAGACTTTCTTCCTTTTTTTAAAATGACATACAAGTCTCTCCTATTAAAAATATACCTATTTCTGAGTTCTGCCAGAATTAACTTCTGATTTGCCATCATATGGTTGTAGCATCTTAATAGCTTTATTCACTCTCCTCTGTGGCATCAGTTATAACAGAAAATTACCTTCTTCCAGACTACATTCATAGAAATCTGTATGAATGGGATCTATGGCAGAGGTGGTGATATCGCTGGACTCCTATGTTACCATGCTTAATCCCACAATGCATGCTAAACAGAAACCTTTGGGCAATAACGAACTGGCTTAAAAGCAATCTAAACAAGACGTGAGCAATGTTTAAACTCCTTACTTTCATATCAGTCTCTATTTGCAGCATCTGTTGTGCTGTGGGCACAAGGATAGAACGATTATTACCCAACACTGTACTCAGTGATCAAGCCACTACCAGAAACTGCTCACCTTTAACTTGACAGGAAATTCCTTTTGTGTAAGGCTTCTTCCATCACTCTCCAGAGGTTGGGGTTCTGCATTTTTACCTGGTAATGAAGAAGCAGCCTTTCAGATACTTAGGATAGACACAACATGCAATAGTCTGCTGCGTGGGCCTGGTGTCTCTGGTATTTGGAGCTTTAAGAAGGTGGTCAAACACAGAAAACTTAGGTAGAGGTCACACAGGTCTTAGCCTTCAACAGACCTGAAACTATTTGTATACGCTTGACAACCTCCAGAGCTTCATGAGCAAACTGTACTGAGCCCTTTTTATTGCTTCCCAGCAGGTGACTGAGCCCCCTCCACTCCTGAGACACAGCCCCTTACTGTAAAGACTAGTGTGAATCTTGAGACTCTTTTAACCATGTCTTGACCGTTGTCAAGAGGATGGGGCCAGACTCTTTTCAGTGGTGCCCAGTGACAGGACAAGGGGCAATGGGCAGAAACTGGAACACAGGCACTTCCACCTGAACATGAGGAGGAACTTCTTTACTGTGAGGGTGACAGAGCCCTGGCACAGGCTGCCCAGAGAGGCTGTGGAGTCTCCTTCTCTGGAGACATTCCTGTGCACCCTGCTCTAGGGGCACCTGCTTTAGCAGGGCAGTTGGACTGGGTGATCCCCAGAGGACCCTTCCAACCCCTACCATCTGTGTATTAAAACTTCCAGAGTGATAAAGTAACTATTTCCTGTAGATTCCAAAAATATAAAGCAAATAATAAGTTTTAAACACATGTTCTACACTGTATTGCAAAGTCCTACGGTCAAAAGTGGCCTTGAAACTTCAAGTACATTGACATTCAATAGAGCTGAAGCTCCTAAGTCACTTTCAAAGTTTAATTTAGACAGTTTCATGTAATGCTAAGTAGAACAATGCCTTCTCTAATCTTACTGGGGTGAGATGTGACTACAGCACTGGAGAGAACGGTATCCAGACAGCTGATCCAGGCAACGAGGCTGCAGTCAGCTGAGGTGAGGAGGAGTGATCCTGTGGCCTGGTTAAAAAGAGCCTCATCAGAACACTGTACTCCAGTGCTGAAATCTGTTCTGCTCAGAGAAGAGCATGAGATAATACATGCCCTTACAGTCATTAGTTATGAACTAGATTCATGTAGGAGTTTGATCTCTACTGCTCCTCATTTGTTGCTAAATTAAGTGGAAGGTTTACTCTGAGTAAATGCATCTTAGCTTTCCTTTTTCAGCCTCACATAGGTGCACAAGGATTATCCCTCCTGAAACAGAGCTAGTCCTTGAGATACTTCGAATCCAGCAACAAGAGCATGTGTTCATATCTGCAGATGATCTATAATTCAATAGTTATAAATTATTATGAACCTTAATTGCTTCGCTTGTGTTCCTTTGAACACATTTTCCTTTCACCATTTGTCAAGAGGAAGGAAGGCCAATTTAGAAAAGAAGATTTAATTTAATGTTTTATCCTGGCCTTGGTACATTCTGTCTTTTATAGCCATACTCCTTTGGGTCATATTTCCTGAGTCCTGGAAAAAATTTAGTGAAAGCAAAGAATCTGTTGATTTACTACTGAAAACGGAATGTCAGCCTAAATATCTTCAACTGTAATTTGCGAGTGACCAGACACAGAGACGAACAGCTCAATTAGAGGCAATATGTTTTCAAGGAGTGTTATATTTCTGCGCACTCTGTACTGTTTGTTATTTTGTTTGGTTGAGAATACTCATAATCAGTCTAACTGGTATTCCTGCTCTGTAACAGAAACAGCTCCAACAAAAAAAGCTCTTTCTTTGTTTCCAGGGTCATATTCCTCTTTAACCATAGTACAGTATTTTGAATCATGCTGCAAAAACCACTTCTGTTAAGAGCCCAGTTTCAGCCAACCCACTTCAGCCCACTAAATTCCTTTTAACCCAGACACACTCTCAACAGCAATCACACTATCATTACCTGGAAAGTCTTTTAAATCCTAACAAAACCTTCTGAAAACCAGAAACACATGTAATTTAATGTAACATGTCTAACTATTAATGGTGCGGTTATTTTAAAACTACTGTCCTTAGTTGGCCGACTGTCTGCACCTGTGAACATCTGAAGGTCCCTTCCGACCCCTACCATTCTGTGATTCTGTGATTTTTGCCTAGCATCTTTGATACCGCTGATAGTTTGAATGTTCCAGCCCTAACACTAATTGCATATACATAAGATACCATGTTGCTTACTCCCTATGCTCTCCTCAGCATTAGGATGTTACTGATTTATGCAGACTCTTAGTCAAAAGACAAAAATATACACTGCTATTTAGAAAGTAAGTTTCACAACTGTGGAGAAGTTTTTGAAAATTATTCAAATTAAGCTAACAAGGGAGCTTTTGAGTTCATGGACAGTCCGAAACAACGGCTCAGAGAAGACACTGTCCCACAATTATCAAAGGAGTGTCATCTTCAAGACACACAGTTTTGATGAGTCTCATCCTTGCTCCCACACAGTACTCCAGGTACGACACAAATAGCAGTTTAGGGTTGACTTGGGAAACTGCATGGCTGTCAGTCACACTCTGTCCACCAATAGATGGGTAACAAGCAATCCACGAAGACAAAGAAAGGCAGAGTTTCAGTTCCTTTAATTTAGTTTGGTCAAGCACATCTGAGATCATTGCGCTTAAGCATTTGAGTAATTTGCACAATAATTATTGATTACTTGTGACATGGGTCACAGAGCATGTAAGATCAAATTCTGGTTTGTCACTTCATTTCCTTTGATCTCCTGTAGTAGCACAGACTAAAATCTTGGTTTAGATCCCAGTTAAAGATTTTTTTTAACACAAAAACGTTGCTAGATGTGATACTTCCCCTTTGCCTTGTAGTCTTTGCCACCCATTCTGTATTTGTGGGTACGTATATCCATAGCGCCTATGCAGTATCTACAAGAAACAGGAAATGGTCTGGTGTCCCTGACTACAGACATACGAGGGAAATGCATTCTGCTTCAAATCCTGAGATGTTCAGCGTTACACCTGAAATTACCTGTGAGCAAAGAAATGCTTCTTGGGGAACACCCACATTGAAAGAGTTAATATAACAGCTGCTTTTATGATAGTAGCTAGAGCACGATTAGTCTGGTAAATGCTATAAAGAAGCAGTATGAAGTTGGACATCAAATGTATTCGATGTTATTATAAAAAGAGAAATTGGATAATTTCCTTTCATTTCTATCTGAAAATGAGAAATCGCCCAGGTAATGAATCTCGGAGATGTCCTGAAATGCCTATCATTTATTTGCAAGGTACTTTTCTGCTAAGATAAGGTGTGCATTTGATATCTCAAAGTTATTCACCATAGTATTTTGCCTGAATGATACTAAACAAGGTTTGTACGTATTTGTGCTTGGTAACAAAATAAAAAGATCAAAATACAGAGGACTTGGGCTTCCTGACTCCAACTGTGAAAGGCAGTCCTGGGCAGCTGCTGAATGGGAGATTTTGGATTGCAGTTGTGACTTGTACATGACACATACCTGACTCCTGCTGTCAATTCTGTTGGTCTTTATTAGCCAGAGAGGTCTAATTTTGGGCACAGTTAAAGCCCACCTCACATACCTTTTATTTCTAGCTCCTCATGGCTATTCAAAACAGAAAAGGAAGGAAGAAATGAAAGATATACTTTTATTACTAGAATATTTGATACAGGAAAGAGAGAAAACTACACAGCAATAAAAAAAGATTCTCATGCCTTTCAGTTTGCTAGGTATAAATGATAGGATGAATTTTTCACATGTCAAAAACCCACAACAGTATATATATATATATTTCCAGAAAATTATAAATACACCTGTAGCTTGAAATAGAATCCATCCAGTAAGATTTGTGTCAGTTAAAATATTTCTTTTATTATCTTTTAAAATACTGCTTTGATATATCCGAGTATGCAAAAAAGTTTTCTTCCATTTCATGCAATCATTTTTTTCTTCCTTTAAAATGTATCTCTCTATGACACAAAAGGTAGCTGCTATGCAGCAGTCAACATGATGAAGTTATTCAAACTACAAATAAGGAATCAAACCAACCTATCTGGAAATACTGCTAGGGAACGTCTTAATTATCTAGGACTTTAGAACAAAACCGATCATTTATTATTTTCTACCAAAATATCCCAAATTAATTTGGACCTCTATAACTACTCCACCAAAATCAAATTGGTGCAAGCATAAACCCAGTTGACTTCAAGCATGTGCCAAAAATGTGTCGTTTGAGGGTAAATAGAAGGCAGAGAAAAATAATTTGAGCCTTTAAAAGTTTGAGATAAATATGTAGTAAGGAATCCTAGCTCTAGGAAAAATAATGATCACATTTACTTTATCTCTGCTTTGTAGGTATTGATCAAGACATCTCTTAACACTCTCTACTGATCAGATACTGATGCTCTGGAAACTCACTGAGCTTTCATATTTTAAGAACTGTGTAATACTATCAGCTGTCCCAAAAAACAGAAGGGTACAAAATTAATATGTTGTTCACATTTGTTAGTTTACTTCATTTCCAAAGTGCGTATGTTCATTCTTCTCCCATTTTGCTGGACAAAGAATATTGGAATTTCTTAAGTAAGAAAATATGAATGTTTCATTTTGAAGGGGTGAGAGTTTTCATGTCATTTTGACTAAAAATATCATTTCAGTCTGAGAACACAATTTCTCAGTCTCTCAGGTTTTTTTAAGCTTTCCTGTGGTTTTCCTTTCTGCTATCAAGTATTTCACGCAGTGCAAGAACACTTAATTCCACTTTTAAACTATACATGAAGTGTAGGAAAAAACCCAAATCTTTTGTCTTCCAACAAGAAAAAGGCGTTAACTGGGAAAAGAATTAGGCCTTAATGGTCTTATACAGTGTATGGGCTGAAATGGAAGTATCCTTGTAAATCTAAACAAATAAAGTATACGTTGGTATAACTGGGTATATCTGCATTTGCAGAGGAACTTAGTGACAGAAGAGAACTGTGTGACTTCACCATTCATGAATCTTCCAATTCTTGTGAAACATTCCTCTGGAAATTCTGAACTTTCTGTTCTTTTTTCAAATGCAGAGTGGAAGGAAATCTCTGGCATCCTTGATAACAAACCTATCATATTGTTCCAGAATTAGTTGAATGTGAAAGATTAATTAAAGCAGATACTAAATAACCTAGGCTCTGTATAGCAGTATGGGTTTTTAGCATTTACTAAACGGTTAATTACGCTATAATACAGGCTTTTTATAGTGAATTATCAGTGCAGAAACAGCCCAACAGTGATTTGCTAGTCAGTACATCTATGAGATTTAAATGAGAAAAATCATCTCTTATCTCAGCAAGAAGTAATTTATCCCAATGCACTTAAAAATACATTATCAGTTTCTGCATTTTTTACTTCTTCAAAGAGGTACACTGCTTAGTTATGTAATAACAAATAATATTGAAATAGTACATAAAATACTTTTTTCATAAATCCAAGATATTTTCTATGTAAATAAATATATAAAACAGCTGTTTATATAAAGGTTTTATATAAAACTGCTGTTCATGTAAAATACCCTAAACCACAATCCTAAAAAATGATGCTTTGCTGAGCTAATCTTACAAGTAGACAAGGTGTTGAACACTGTGACCTTGAAACGTCCCAGTTGCCTTTGCTATTCACTTATCGAGAGGCATTAAAGCTGGTCAGGAATCACAGTGTAGGTTTGGGTAGTCTGCCTGAATCTCCTTAGTCTTGATCAGTCCCTGAGCTTTTCTAATCTCCACCCAAAGAGATTCCTGTTTTCATTTTAAAGAGAGCAAAAGCGATCCTACTCTCCCCTCTTGCCTACTGCATCAACTAGTGGAATGGACCTGATGATTGTGCTTCATCTGCCTTGTTTGACTCATGTATTTCTTCCCACTTTTCTGGAGGAATTCTAGCCCGAACTTCACTGGTTCGGCACACGTATGCATATGTATCCGTGAGATGAGGAAAGCAGAGAAGACAGAAAATAATTCTAATTAACAGAATCGGAAAACAAGATAAAATTAGACTAGTGGCTAATGTGTTCACTAGGGAGGTTTCAGCTCCTGTCCAAATAAGTGTTTGTTTCATGTAAAATGAATCAACTAAAATACAGTAATCTTCTATGTAGTAAAGATCAGAATCTAGGTCTTCCAGTCCCTATTCAGCCATCTACGGAAGAATGATAGCTCACATGCTTTCTGACCTAGTGACCCTTGCATATACGTATATTTGAATTAACTTTAGACCAAGATTTTTAAAAAGACAAAAGATCATTATTTTTTTTCCTCCTGAAATCACTGGGACAAATTATCTCCCATCGATCTGACTGTCCTTTATTGATCTAAAGGTCTCAGGCTTTGTGTGACTAGCCCACATTTTAAATAGGCACTATTTGAGCTCTTCAGTGCTTATGTTCCTTTGAAACCGATACTTGGGCATGGTTTTAAATTTCACCAATTCTGAAAGTACTAAGAAAACTACTCAGCCCACAAAATGAGTTGCCAAATCTGGTTCAATTGCCATGTCTTAGTTTATTGACAAAAAAAGTGGCATTATCTCCTCCTTTCACATCTATTGAAATGCTATGGTTAATGCTTTCACACTGCTAAGTAATAAAATCATCCATTTGCCCAACTTAATTCCGAAAGACAGTCTTCAGTCTACATACATTCTTATTTATGCTTAATGCAATACTGGAAAAAGAAACATCATATTCGATTCTCTGTCAGAGCATTTCTTTGTATTGCCCTATCACTTTGAAATCTAAGTCATTATAGCTGTGTGCCATTTTGCTATCACTTACATTGAAAATCTTAATTATAAACAATTGACAAGTTCTCCAATTTAGATTAAGCAAATGTCACAGCTTTCAATCCAATTTATTACATATACCTCAACTTGCATTACACTTACAAAAGCGAGAGAAGTTGCCTGTCCCAGAAAGGAGCAGTGATACATTTAAAATGTAGAATTAATTAATCTTTTCTGAGTTTCACAGTGTCTCTTGGCTTCCCAGTTTTGTCTTTTAGATAGCAAACTCTCTGGGGTATTTTCTAACACACTCTGAATTGTACCAAGGTAAACAGAATGTCAGCCATCATCCCAACAAAAAAACTACACCAAATCCTTTTAAAAAAGCCTAATTTATTGATGATTTTGTTAATAAGTGTTCTTTCTCCACAAGAGGAAAAGTTATATTTTATAACAGGGCTTTTAAAAAATTAAAACAGCTTCTGTGGTTTACAACAACTCAACTCCTGTATATATAGTCTCTGGATCCCAACATTATACCTCAAACACAAGGGAAATCCTCTAGATTTAAGGAGTACTGTCTCGCAGCATTTACTGATTCATTAGGGGCACAGCATGTGGTGTTTTAAGCATTAGACTTGCCTTTCAGCTATTAAGTTTTCTTGCTCTGTTCAGTAAGGTAGGAACCTGAAGCCAATGTCAAAGAATCACGTATTTATGAATACACCCACAGAACTATCACATATGCCTAAAGTCAATAGCTGCAGAGAATTGCGTAGAGCCCTAGGGAAGATGAGTGGCAATGCATAAATGGGGACAGATCCTCAGCTGGTGCAGGCTGTCATAATAATATTCATTTATTTTCTTGGCCTGTAGGCCGAAGTATAATGTGCTTTGGGGATCCCTGATTGAGGCAATTTCTCACTCTACTTTCTCACTTTGCCTCTTCATTATCTCATGCAAGCTATTGCTTTCATTGTCTTCACTGCTTGAATTCAGATGTTGGCTCATATTTTTTACATATAGTAGTTTATTCTTATTTTTACAAGAAGGCAAAAACACAATGGGAATGAAGTAGATTCCCTTTCTTAACCATAATGCAGCAAACACCTTCCAACACACTGCAAAGAAACACAAGAAGCATAAACAAAACCATGAAGCTTCATAGCATACTACCTATTGTATCCTCCCAACACTCTTTTTCCACTGTCCTCTACTTAAGTGGCAGCCAACTTCAACTGGGTGCTTCAGGCTTTACGCTCAAGCTGTACACGGTTATAAGGAAAAGAAAAATTTTTTTGAAAAACCAAAACTAGAAGCTTTGGAGAGTCTCTTGTAAAAAGATAAAGGCTTCAATTAATTAAAATAAAAGTGTTTTATCAACCTTAACTACAGTGTCACAGTTAATAAGTACTAGTCAAACAAGGGGGTAACTAACTGTCCTCCCGGGTGCTCACAAAAGGCTTGCAAGGACTGATGCAGGCAGAATTAAAATATCAAAACAGCACATGTTTAGGAGAGAGCCCCCAGCAACCAGACAAGAATGTAAATTCAGTTCATTACCAAAAAAAATTAGAAAATTGTTTACTTGAGATGGACAGAATTAGCAGAATCAAGATCATTGTAGCAATGGTTGAGTTGCTGACAAAAGGAAAAAGCTAGCACTGACATTTGAAACCTTTGCTTTCCCAGAAAAAGTATTCACAAGTGCAAAATAAGTGCCTGATATTTCCTAAAAATCTTCTAAATACAACATGACAAAATGCAAATGTATGTATGTAACTTGAATTTCACCTATGTTAGGGCACCAGATGGGGGCTTATGGATCATTTACATTCCACTTAACTCTTATTCTCTCCAAATGAATGAATTTATTACCAAGTCATGCATATTTTAAAATGTGAGATTGCTAAATTCAAGAGTAAACAAACAAGCCTAACATTAGTATTTAGTGTATTCTAGAAAGGGATGTACATACTGTGAAGTAAGGACAATTCCTATAGTTCTGGATAAATACAGCAACTAAGGCAAAAGTATCTAGCTTTGTTGCTGTCGTACAAGTAAAACTCATGCAAACCAAAAAGGCAAAAAAAAAAGCTATATACTGCTCCATGATCACTGTGTGACTAGCAGAACTTGCACTATCGTGGATGACATCTGGTCCACATTTGCCAACTGCACCAGAAAATATTTTTCCCTCTGGAACCTCTGTAGTACAAAGAGATGGAAAGTGCCTGTGAGCACGCATATTTATATCAGTAATTGTTTTTGCTTTGTCTAGCATTGTAAACAATGTGACTACAGATCAGAGGCTATTTTTGAGACAATAAGTTTTTATATGAATGGCCTAAATATTATTTGAAACAGCCACTTGAGATCTAAACGTATTGCCTGAAACTCGTAAAGATGGCCTAGTTTCTGAAGGAAGGATTATATTGCAAATGCAAATATAAAAGCAACTGAAATCTACGCTGTCTAAACTAAACATTGCAATTATCAGACCAAGATAATGGAATAAAACAATTAATGAATTAAAGACAATATGGAATTAGATAAACACTAGATGAAGGGGATCATGCTTTCCCAGTGCTTCCATACAGCCACTCTGTCAAAAAGACTATTATGCTTTAATTGATATTTACTACAGCAGGAGCATATAATCTGTGTAGGTTGGGAGTTTTTAATAGTAGAGTAACAAAATTAAATTAATAGGTTGTCTTTTTGAGTCTTTTTTTATTCTTTGTTGTTGAGAAGCAGTGTGGTAAAAGAGATGAAAAGTTAAATTTTCCATTAAGCAGTGTTTCAGAACATTGTCTTCACAAATGACACTACTGTTTATCCTGCTGTATTTAAAGTGGCTTTAAAGAGTGTTTCAACACAAATGTGCAGAGGTGTTTCCCTGCCATTAAAACTGAAAGACTACTAATTGGTGATGCTGCATACATCAGACAAAAAAATTTAGGCAAAACTCTTCTGTTTTTAGTACATAACATTTCACTTAGCCTGAGACTTTTTCCCTAGGTTCTTCTTTTAGAAAGCTTGATTTGTAATTTCAAATGTAAAAAGAAGGTGCATGCCCAGAGCTGGCAAAATTTAATGAGTACGCATCTGATCTGAAAATAGACAACTAAAAAATTTTAAAAAGCATTTCTTAATTTCATAGCAGGTTTTTTTCCTATATTTATATGACTAAGTTACAGCTAACTGAGCATTCTCTGTCCTACAATATTTACTTCTAGATGAGGAAACATGAAAAAATCCTATCAATGTTTACTCAGATTACCAACTGCAGTGTATCTGCTTACGAATTTAGTGACCTCAGCTCTAAAGGCCATTGTGCTTCATGATTAAGACCATTTCAAGAATTCAGAAATGCCATTTTGATTTACCCTTTGATAAAACAATTGTACAAGCATATCTTTGAAGGTATATTCTCTAATATACCATATATCTGTTTTATATAGCCTTGGGTCAATCAATGCATCCAACTCCTTACTATAATTTCCTGCTGCTCTGAGCATTTCAAACAGAGCTTAGGTGAACATATGTCAAACCGGCAATTAAATATGAACTTAAGCAACGCGGCTGGTTTACAAACTGCTTGTGGAAAGAGCAGCCTAAATCGAAAGATCAGTGACAGCTTTCATGCAAGTTACATGGTCACAAGTTCTCAGCAGCAAAGCCAGTAGCATTTACTCAGGGTGTTTTGGCTTAGCATACATTTAGCTTGACTAGCATTACTCTTCACTTACAATGGCTATGCACAGAATTACTCCCAGTGCCAGCTTTACGCGACAAATTTCAAATATCGATGTGAAAGATGAAGTGCACGATACCTTTTTTCCGCATGCTGTGAGCCCAGGGAACTTAAGAGTTGGTCATCTCATTATTTAGACTAATGCCTCAGGAGCATTTCATGTTTTACTTCAGGTTAATCACATTAGCAATAATGTAATGCATCTACAATGGCCTGGGCTTCTTTCCAAAACCACACTGTTTATGTTCAAGGAAAATAAAGTAACAGACACCTAAAGTGATTCAGAGCACAAACATTTTACTGCCCTAAAAATCATTGACATAATTCACTGGAGAGAACTGTTATTTCTGAGCCAAGAATTAACTAGCCTCATCTATACAAAATTGTTAATATACATTTGAGCATTTTCTTTTCCTCATACAGATCTTTTGTAAATTCAGTTCTCATTTTTCCTGGCTGGCAAAGCTCATTAGTAGTCTAAGTAAGATGCCAACAAAATGGCCTCATTCCTGACTTTTTTTTTTTTTGAAAGCTCTATTCATCTCCATAGAGTTCATAAAAGTAGCAATTAGGACATTTGCTATGTGCAAAAATTATACTTCTTGTAATCCAGTGGTGTTTCTGTCTTTTCGCATTAACTGAAAATGCATTTTCAATAATGTTCAGGGGGGTTATTAATACAGTTTCAGAATTGTGTACAGAACATTTGATCTACAGGGAAGAGGTACGGTAATAATACTGAATTTCTTAAAGCATGTGGAGGCTGATCAATATTGTGTTTTGTGTACTGCCTCTTATTGAAAGGATGATATAGAGATGCATTTGTGTGTCTCTATCTCTCCATTTTGCAACATCTTAAGTTAAAGCAAAAAAGCACCTACCATCACCAGCAACTCCTCTCTGTATAATCACTTGACCTTAACACATGTAGGCTGATATCAGTCCCAACAGGTGCTATTCAAAATACAAGATCATTTGGCTTGAAGTAAGGGAAATGAAAGCTTTTTTTTTTTCCAAAACAGTTACAAGTTAAAGAGTTTGGATGGGAGGCATCACAGTCCCCTCATGACAGCCTTGCCACTCTGTGCTATGATCCAATAATATTTCAAAAGCTCAACTTTGTTGGGATTTTCTGGGTTGGCACTCAAAAGAAATAACCTCCTTACTGCCAAAAGAGGTACCAAAACCCATCCTTTCTCCTAAGTCAACGCTGCACCAATGCTATAACACAATCAAGGGATCCTTTTATTCTAGGAGTCCCACCTCTTACCTGAGACATAAAACTCAGGTGAAAACCAAATAGCAAAATGCAGCCTTACTGAGGAAATGATAATCGCACTGTATATCCCAGCTACCATCATGCACATTCCTCATGTCTGAACTTCTCTTGCAGTTTTAGAAAATTACTCATGCTACATTTTTCCCTTGTGCAACCTCCTCTAGGAGTACCTGCTTTAGCAGAGGGATTGAACTAGATGATCTCCAGAGGTCCTTTCCAACCTCTACCATTCGGTGATTCTGTTATTTTTAAGTCTGTCTAATTGCAATGTAGTATTCCTGAGTACTTTGACCTTGTAACCACATTTCTCTCCAGAGGTGTCTGCATCTCAAATGAGTCTGAATGGATTTTTTTCAGTTTAGAACAAACCCAGGTTTTACTGATTTTGTAACCTTTTAAGAATAAATATTCTACTGTTAGCATGAGAGTTTCATTTTAGAAGGCTTCTGGTGGCAATGGAGTTATCCCAAACTTTAGATTTGCTGAGGGTTTGGGTTTTTTCTGTAGCTTAGATTAAAAATTAAAATTTAGGAGGATTATAGTCCTTTCAAGCTTTCCTATCCTTTGCCTTTTTCCCATAACCTACGTCTGATTGCCTACAAGTAATCACATACCTGTTCAATAAGGAAAGAGTGTAACTGAGAAGGGCAGTGACTATTAACTGACTATGGCTGTGTAGCTTTATGACAGTTCTGGACCTTCTGCTCTTCAAAACACGAGGGAGCTTATAGACAGAATTTAAATGCTTGACAAGCAGGTAGTAAAGTGCTTACCTTGTTCTACAGATCTCGTTTTTTACATAAATGAGCTGCATGAAGCTAGCTATTTCCTTCACGGAGAAAACAGCAAATGACAGCAGTACCAGGAAGTGCCATTCACCAGCAAGTCTGTTAATGAAACCTATGTCAGATGAGCGATGCCAGTACAATGATAAGTGGAAAACTAAAATGACCGCCACATCCCTGTATAGCTCAGGAATGCTGAGAGACAGCAAAAATAACAAGGAGAGGCTCTTTGCAAACACTTGGTGCTGATCTATCTCTGCTCCTTTTGAAGTCAATGACACCAGTGACATTGGCTTGAACAGGAGCAGTAAGGCCCATGTGGAGTGCCTTACAGAAACCCCCCCTCACACTGCAATTCAGAGCCTACACAAAAACCATCGGGGGCATTTTAGAAAAAAGAAGGATGAAGAAAAACTGCTTTTTTTGGGACAGGGAAACTGCTGACGCACAAGCACGTGACATACCGTGCAGTCCCTACTCAGGAACGGAGAACAGAACAGGTCCTTGCTGAACTGCCAGACGGATCTGAACATTACCAGGTTCCTAGAAAAATAACTGCATCCGAGATGCACATTTTCCAGATAAGGATATAAAAAAAGGGGGAAGAGTGGTGTAGTTTTCCATGTACTTTAAAACAGAAAGTTTTTTAATCTAAATTTGGACTACTAAAAATACCACTTTATTAAAGGCTTTCTTTCTCCCTAAGGCAGGAGTAGAAAAACAAAACATGCAAGTGAATTGTTACTCAGCAAAGCAGAGCTATAAACAGCAAAGTAGAAGGTGGATCACGTACCACAGTGCAATGAAAGTTACAGGAACAATATGTTATAAGCATGTATAAATATGAAAACCAAAAGCGATGAAGAAAAAAAGCAAAGTGGGGGAGAGTTTCACAGAAGATACATGAGTACAGGAAAGAAGAAAATACTGCTGATCAGCTGATGTCCTGCGCGGATGACTAACATTGCTGCCCAGGGTTCGTGGATTTCACTGGCTGTTTATGGGCCAAGCATCAAAGATATTTCATTGGGCAACTCCAGTGAAGTCCAATCAAACAGTTCTAGAGAAAGCACAGAAAGATTTCGCTCACTTAGTACTAGAGTCAGGAAGCAACTGTGACTTTGAATCCCTAAAGACTGCACACATGTACATATGTACACGTAAATATAAAATGGCCTTGCCCTACATTTTTCAGAATCAAGCTTTAAAATGGGATTCACATGCAGTCCATTGAATATGGAAAAGTGCTGAACTGACCTGCAAGTTAGATCAGTAAGGTAGGAACCTGTGCTGAGCGGGTTTGGCAGTCAGTAGCTGCTATTTTTCCAATCTGACATAGAAGTCAATATAATTCATGCAACTACTGTGTCTGCGGACATAAACACACAACTTGCATTTCCTATCCAGCTAGATTTGGTAGTCTTTGGTGTAAAAAGCCTGTGTCATAACGTAATGTCACAATACAACAAACACCTCAATCTAGACTGAGAATCCACTACAACGATCTTTACTTAAATTTGAAGACAAGCCCTAGTTCTTACATTGTTGGCACACAGAAGCATCGCCACACATTATTTTGGTTGCTGCCAACATTCACACCGATTTTATTCCAGTTCTATTTACATGCAGTGATACTACTACAAATGATGATTTCTAAAAATTCCAAAGAAGTTAAATGATGCTCATTTTAGTCAACTTCAGTTCATATTTTTAAGCATGAGGCCCGATTCCTCACTACAGGTAATAGTAACATAGGACAATGACATTTATAATCTACTGTGTGGGCCAGAAGCTTCATAGGGACATAAATCACTGTTGCTCAGAACTCCCGATCTGGAGTGCCATGCTGTCATGACTGTAAGACATCTGATACTGCATTCTGCCATACAGATGTACCTTGTTACTTCAAAGTGACCAAACTATTTTAGCCAATCCCTCACTGGTATAAAGATAAAAATAGGATTAACAGAACAGAGAATCAGGTACCAGATATCTAGAGATCCAGTTCATCATTCTGGTTGCTACCCACATGAATGCATGATGTAAATGTAAGTCACGACCTATTTTTAAATTTTAGCATTTTACTTCACAGCTGCACAGCTGTAGGGAAGTGGTCGGTAATGCAGTGACATTATCCACAATTTCACAATCTTTTTGATACTTAAGATCACATCTAGAGACTGTAACTTGTGGATTTCTTGCAGAGCACTACAGTTCCTTCTTCAACCTTATCATCTATTTGCATTTACCCATTATCTTAATGTATCACACCCCGCCTTTACTTAGAAGGCATTTATACAGTTATCGTATTGACTCTGCAGCCAAGTAGTTCTCCATATGTCCACCAAAAAATGGTCCATAGACCTTGACCATAGGACTAATGTTTTGCATTAGCATTTCCCAAAAAAATATCTTACTGGTTTTATGAAATTACAAGTTCAAAAGTCAAACTATGGCACACATCTCTTACCCACATGATTCTACAGGATTAATATAATACTCTTTGTTCTATTTCAGTATGTTGTGTATGTAAGATAGAAAGTATTAGCCACATGACAAACAGCTGTCATAACCATTTAGGAAGCATCATTTACCTGGTAATTTATTTTAACCCTTCTCAGCATGAAATTAAACTGATTTGTTCTTTCTGCTGTGAGACACAAGTGATTATTCTTGCCTTAAACTTAAAGTGTTTTCATTTATTCACAAAATGAGCTGAACTTTGAAGATCTATACTCGTGCCATAATTCTCCATGGGGTTTATGTCAATCAAAATATTGTACTATAAAAAAAGCAGATGTTTTTGACAGCATCAGTCCACAGCAATAGCAATATGTAACAGCGATATAGCAATCTAGAAGCAAAAGCAGATTTTAGGTGTCAGTTTCTTAGGAATACACATCACACTTACTGCCACATGGACAAGAATAATAGCCTGAACAATCATTATTTATCCTGAAGGTTTTTTAATTTGAATTGTAATGATTTATTAGAGATGGTGAAACAATCTTTTTGGGATTTTGCTCATGTTTCTAGTCTTTACAGTTAATAATTCTGTACTGAATACAATATGCTGATGATGGATAGCTACAAGCTGCAGATTTATTCATGCAAAAATATTCAAGACTCCTGTTGCAAATGCTGTTTAATGGCCATCTTTGAAAATTGGGTTATAAATCACTTATTCAAAAAAACGTTCCTGGTATGTGCAGTTTTTGAGATATAAGCTGAGGCTTAAAGACTGTTTTACTTACAATGAGGCAGCCAGCAGAAGGCTGAGGCAATTGCACTGAGAAGATGAGTTCTTCCAGTAAAACCTTTGACAAGCAAAGAAGCCAATATTGTTAATTATTTTACAGTAGCATTCCTAGGGTTCTAAACAAAATCATACCTCTGCTAAGCTAGATGTTGTACAAGCATAATGAAGGATGTGCACTTACAAGCTAAATACACCAAACAGATGAGCAATGGGGTGATGATGTATTATTATCCCCATTTTATAGTATGAGGCCAGTATAGTATGAAGCGGATTGATGCCAGACTCCTCACCTCTTGAACTGCCTTTGTTTCCCCACTAATCTAGAAAAGGAAGTAGAGGAGGCACGGCTAATTCTGACCTTTATATGACAGCTCTGCCATATCATGTTCCATCAGGTGCACTTTCACCATCATAACTTAGATCAGGGAAGGTTGTTGCGTCGGGGACATTTCTCTTGTAACATATTTCAAGCTCGATGTTTTGTTCATTAAATCATTAGCTGCATTCAATTATACACATACAAACAACTGTTTCTTGGGGCTTCGTTGGTGCTTGAAGTTGAAAGACATTTGGTACAACATGACAACATCAGCAGGAGAGTGGATAATGCCACCACGTGTATCCATCCTCAGGCCAGTATTTATGGCACTTCTGAGAGGTGTGGTGTGGAATCACCTCAGTTAGAGGTGACTGATGAAACCAAGCTTACCAGTTCTTTGCAGGACACTCAAGTTGATCGGTCATAAAAGAAAAAGGGGATGGAATCAGCTATGTACTGTCAAGACATGTTCAAATAAAAGCAGTCCTAACTGCTTCATCTAAAGCACAGCTAACCAGTATGAGTATATGGTAGGTGCAAAGTAGTCTAGGTGGGACTACAAGCAAGATTCAACTTGCATGAACCAGGCTCCATTCTGCAAATACAGAAAGCCTATACAGGCCCAGAAATAGAATTTCAATAATTAAAATTCAGATTTCAGAGAAATGTCTCTATCTACAGATTTCCTGGCACCTAAAGTGAGGGAGTACTGAGAATCACACTTGTAAGCATAGATACCAGAAGTTCTGCTTTGCATACCTAGATCTTCACGAAGACATGAGTCTATATGTTTTTCTGTGGCTTCACTGTAGAAAGCAGAGATTTCATCCCACAGTGTTGACTTTGTGGTGAGTTGAAGTGAGGAAATTAAGTTTGCAATGCACGAATACTGATTTACTACTCGGTATTCCTATGGATTAGTTTTGTATTTCTTACTACTAGTTCTCCTAACAATTTGGGATTTGTCTTTCCATACATTTTCATTTCAAACCACATAAGAGGTTATCGACGACTTTGTATTCAGTGACAAATTCCTCCTTTCATTACCAAATGCATTCTGACTGTTGCTAAAACACCGATGCACTTGATAGCACACGGGGATTTAAATACCGTCAACTATAAAGGGTATTTCTGCAGACTAATGCACAGTTCCTAGCGATGCTTAGGCCTAATTGCTAGAAACTGGCTGAAGTCACAAGCTTTACTTTCAGATTTTGAATATAGCAACTCTGAACAATCTCTGAATACAGGTTTTTATCCAGCCATTATTTAAAAACAAAAAACTTCCCCCACTCAAAAAACCCCCACATCACCACAGAGCAGATTTCAGGATTTTCAATTCCTTCATATCTAGGGCATTTGAATCCAAGACATTGCTAAAGCCTATCTAAATACATAGAGTAGATAAACTCTAGCGCAATATAGATCTGATTAAAAGGTCATTGCATTTCTTTTTATTGAAGAGAATTAATCCTAAATATTTAATATATAGAATAAAAAATACAAAAATAGAAAGGCAGAAATAAAAGCATACAATAATTAGAAGTGTCAAGAAGAAATGAACAAGGAATAGACAGCAACCAGAAAAGTGGGACAGAAGGATGGAAAGGGAGACTGCAAGAAGTAAAACAAGATAATAGGAGAAAAAGAGACAAAGTTGACAGCAAGAAAGGAGAAAAAATATTAAGAAAATATTTTTCTGACCATTCATTAAGGCTTCTCACAGAAATGTAAAACTAAGAAGGTTAAAAGGGGAAACATTTATACAAATATTAACAGGTTATTTCTTAGAGGCCTTCATAGTAATTTATATGAATTTTAAGTTTGCAAATTCTAGTGGCAATAGCATTAGATATAGCAAGTATTTTGAAGAAGTCAAGGACGTAAACTTGAAGTGCATATCTGTGCTTAATTTCAGTTGTCTTAACTGTCTCATATAATTTGTTATGCTTTGTTTTTTCAACATTTGCAATTTTAAAATAGCACTCTAGTTCATGTCAAGTATATCAAAGCTAATTATAGCAGGCCATGATTTCCAATGCTAGGTGCCTGATGTTAGGCTCCCAAGCCTATGTTTGGATATGAAATAATTAGCCTCAATTTCAGAACTGACTAAACTGAGTCTGCTTAGTGCATACTTAATAAAATTGCTAATGTTCAAATTATTACAAAAATTCATTGCTATTTTAATGTGTTAAAAATGTCTCCCATAGAATGCAAAGAATGATCTGATCCTTTTCACAGTTTAAATTCATAGGTAAGATTGTGTTATCCACACTAATTTCCAGTAGCGAGATAGTATTCCATGAGAAAGACAGAAATGGCATCTCATCCTGTGTTTTAAATGAGAGTTGAGACCAGATGAAAGCATCAGCTGTGGCTTTGTGGCATCCATGTGGCATGGAAGCCACCTGTTCTTCTTAATACGTGAAGGTGTAAGACAGTAGTGTCATTTCATTAGATATTTATTACTGTGTTTTTCTGGCTATAATTATAATGCTCCTGTCAAGATTTCATGGGAGTATCTTCACATGTGCCATATTATAATAATCTATTGTCTGCCAAATAAACAACACAAAACTATTTAAATAAGCTAGCTATCTCTGACTATAAAGAATAGAAATTATACACACAGAGAAGCTTAAGGACACCACAAATTCTGCAAAACTCTATAAATCCAGACTCTTTTTTTTTTCTATGCCAGTGGATTCCTGTTGTCAATGACTAGTTGGTAGTTATATCACTGTTACTGAAACAACATCAGAGCCAGAAACTCTGCTTCCTACCAGCCCCATTGTCTACCCTTTTTCACATTTGCTATTACAGCCCTTTTAGTCTCAGGTGAAATGTTTTCTGTTGTTTTAGCTCATTCTATAATAAACATACCACAACTCCAACACACACAATCAGTCAGAACGGGCAGTTTCTCAACTCCAGTAAGTTCAGAACTGCATGAAGACTAAATTACTTCTGTCCCAGGAGGCTGATTCTTTGAGGTCAAGTCAAGCTCATTAAGGAGAAGAGAGTATGGGGAAGTTTGTGCTGTAGCCTTTCAGCTGCACCTATCATGCGTAAATGCTTTGAATTGTTTTTTATTTCCAGAACTGTGCAGATCCTTAACTATTGTACTGCTGGTGTTTTTCTGTATTGGCCAAGTAGTGCTGTTGGTGAACGCATCTAGCGAATAAGTGTAGTCCAATAAACAGGGCATATAATTGTGTTCAGGAGACTGAGATTCTTTCTGATTCTGACCTGTTTTATGAGTTCGGGACCATCACAGCTGCATTTCTGCCATGGTTTCAGCCTTCACATCCCACTGTAGTGACGCTGCACACTGCAGTGCAGGGTTGTCTCACACTGCTTAGTTTTACAATGCCGAACACAGATAAGGCCCTAGACACCACTGTTCTGTACATGACAATAACAAATCCAATGTCAGACAGATGGTTAAACCTCTATATAATGTTTCTGTTTCTTTTCCCATGGAAGTGTTTCCACTGTAATGAAATAGAGAATACCTAACTTGCTTTATTCCAAACTAATGAGTAGGTTAGTGCCGTCAGAAGCTTTTTCTAGCAATTTGAACAACAACAGGATAAAAAAAATAGTAACATAAACAGCTATTCATTCTGTCTCCTTGTTGAGTCAGCAGCAGAATCATTATTTTTAATAAAAAGATAGAAATATTTACGCCTGAAGGACTCAGATTTGTTGAAGCTCAAGAACTATGATAGAAACAAACATCTTTTTTCTCTTCCATTCAGTATTTACATATAAAAAGCACCTACTTTGCACATAGCTTCTGTCATTGTCTCTGGCTGAATGATATATGCATATGGCTGAATAGTATATGCATAGTATTTACAGGAAAGAATGTTGAGGTATGTAATTGTTAACATTAAATACTATTTTTAAATCTATTTTGATGTGTTATTACTGAAAGCAAAAATATACTCCAGAAGGAAGACTCTCAGAAAAACAGTACACTGACCTTAAATGAACAGCTAGTGAAAGAGTCCATTTTCTTTGCATCAGTAAAATCTGTATTAGCTTGGTGGACTTGATACTATATGGGAGTTTGTGAGGCATTCGGGGGCAGGATCATCCTAGCTGTGGGCTTCAGAGTCTAGTGGTAAGTTTTGTTATTCATCACCCCTCACTGCTCTGCTTCCTGTCTTGGTACAAACACCAGCACAAGCCTCTGTCAGTCAACTCATAACATTTCTCAGTTGCATTTCTCCTCACTTGTGAGTAGCAGCCATATGGAAAATACGTCAATTCTTCCAACACATCACTTTCAAGAGCTAGTTTTACTTTTTTTCCTGACCATATTAGTAAAATGCCACCAAGGTTCTCATCTTGCACATCACCCACTGCGTTCTCCTCTCCCTGGTTTGCTTTCCCATACCTCAGTGTGCCAAGTACAGTCCTTTCCAAATGCTGTAAGCTATCCATAATGCAGCACAGCCAAGAAAGGCCAGAGTCCTACAGTCCTATCCTCCACCCACTTTTCTAACTCCAGTTCCTCAACACCTCTCTTCTGCCAGTAATTAAGGATTTCACAGCACAGGTTAGTGACTTTATTGTCTCTGCCCGGATATTGATCAGGGCTAGGATAAAGATCTATTCTCAGGTGTTATGAGTGGCCATTAAAAAGAATCTCAAGTTTCCTAAAAACTTAAGAACTTCCTTGAGTTAAAAAAAGTGATCTTAATGTTTTACCAGCTATTCCCTGTATTTCTCACCTAGTAGGAAACGAGTGGCACAAGAAAAACATTTCTACCCTCGAAGCTCTCTAATATATATCAGACCATTACTATACGTCTTCGGTTTAAGGTTTTGTGGTTTTGTTTTTGTTTTGTCTTTTTTTTTTTTTAACAGAGTTGGCATAGATCCAGATGAAGATCTGAAAACGGAAGCTGCAAGCCAGGTATGGTCAGGATTTTAGACACACATGTTGAATTAAAAACTGTTCAGTTGTTGGCCCATCATGTTTGTCAAAAATAGTGCTATAACTGAAAATGCTTACAACAGGCAGGTTGAAAATAAAAAGGAGCTGCAAAGTATCTTTATTGTATAAGGTACAAAGAGGAGATTTGTATTTTTTCAATGTGCATGCACTCATGAAAATTTTGTAACTGAAAACGTTATGGAGTTTTGAAGAAAATTATAAATAAATGCAGAGATATCCTGAAAGGTATAATAAACAAAATAATAGTAGTATTGCCTTGATGAATTCAAATATTTATCACCACCTAAATGCTGCATTTTATGCAAATCATATATCTCAGAACAATGTTTAATTCCTTGGAATAAAAAAGAATGTGTAATGTTCATTTCTAGTAGGTCAGGTTTCTGAAAATATTTTTCAGTTATTTTTCACATGGAAACTTAAGTACATAGTGAACTTGAAAACTTTAAACTATAAGAGGCTATTTAACAAGCTGCAGCTGTTCATCTGTCACGCTCCCTTTTTTGTCATATATGTATGGCATTGTTTCAAATGCAGCAGTGCCTGCAACAACAGTAGAAATCTACAGAGAGTCAATACACTGAGACATAACGCGTGCTTCAGCGTGGTAAGTGGGACAGCAGCAGGACTAGGGAGAAGCAGCACTTCAGCTGACAAGTTGCCAAAACGAAAAGCAAAACGCCTAATACCTTGTTCCTGTTTCTAGGTAATACCATCCCATGCACACTCTCAGACTGCACAAATTGAACTGAAATTGAAATCATCCAATAGTGATATAAATGTAAAAAATAAGTTAGAGAGACATGAATAAGATACTCTATTCTCTTGAAAATTCATTAGGCAGAATATATCTTACATACTGAATAGTCTTAATATTTACACATTTGCATATATCTTGAAGGCATTTAGGGTCTCGACTTTCATTGAAACTGAATGGAATTCAGGTATCTAGCTATCCTAATGTTTCTTTGAAAGAAAGGAAAAACAATATTATTCTTATCTGACCACATCCCTAATTTCACAACTCGGTCACTATTAAAGGGCTAGCATTAACACTCCATTGCACTATGCCAAGATACCAGTTTATTCTGATTCTAAGGGGACTAATAACTAATATCACTCTCCTAAGTACCTTGGTAGGAATTCTTGCAGTGCCTCTCCCTAAAGTCTGACCAAGGCCAGAACATAGAACCTTAATCTATTCTTGGCTGGATTTTAAATACATATTTCAGAAATTTTCTACTTTGCAGCACTCATGAATTATCAACTATCAGAGAATGTTAAATGCAGTATAAAATTGAATGAATGCATGTTTTGTGAAACTTTATTTCTTCAGAAGTCAGTAAGCATCTAATTTTCTCCTCCTTTTATTAAAAAATAAAAATAATCATGTTTATGACTAACAATAATACATGCAGCTTCCCAACTGTGCCCTGTGAATTAACACCTATCTCTGTTGACAAAAAACTCAGCAATACCACACAGAAAGTGTAAATAAATATAACACCTTTCATGCCCTATCACGTCCAAGTCAGCATCCCTTACAGTAAGAAATCTTTACTTTGGAAGATGGTTTTGCTGCTCTGATTACTCTTCCCCGCCCCCCGTGGTATTCTATTTTCATTTGTCTGACTTCCTTTGTATTCGACATCTGAATCTTTTACTGATTCAGACCTCTGATGCGTTCTCTGCAGCCCTCTGTTTTAACTCAGTACCTATTACATTATTCAATTTATGTCAGGTTATTTCTTTTAATTTTCTCTTTCATCTCATCTCTCATTCCTTTTCTTCCCCTTTGTTACCTTTTTTCTTTTCCTTCATTTCTAATATGATGTTTTTATTTAGTTTACCTACTTTTCATTTTCTTCCTATGTTAGTGTTTCTTCACAGCAAAAGCAGTTGGTTTTCTTACATATATCCCTGGAAAATAACATGTCAAGTGCCAGTATCTCCCACTGAGAGTTAAAGCTCTCACCCAGATGAGCCAACTGTCAGTGCCATTAATTGGAGCTTTGGGGTGATTGTACCAGCAATAAAAACTGAATATCTTTGAGAATAAGATGTTTAAAAGGTAACAAAATTAGCGGAAATTAAGCCTCTATGCTCCTCCCTTCTCAGCCAGAGTACTCGGTCAGAATGGGGAAGCTACAACATCTGCTGCAGAGATTTGAGTCTATCTCCTTTGTGACCACTCTAACTAGCAGGACACAGGGTATCTTGCTGTGGGAACCTCTCAATCCATATCTGTAAACAAATCTGAATGTTTTTGGGGCAGAAAAAGCCTTAAACACCTTCTACCTCATGAGTACTACATCAGAGGTAGTAGTAGCTATACGGCTGCATAAGCCTTTACCTTTCCTACCTCTTCATCCTGATCTCCTTTCTTTCCTTCCCTTCTGCAAATTCAATTTTCTCTTCTCCGAAGAAATTCAATTTAGTCAAGACCTCCATGTACACAGTTGTTTCTGGACTTCTGATTATGCTCTGTTCTGAACTGGCTCAACCAGTAATTTCAGCAGTCAGCTAGCAGCAAATTCTAGTTCAAGACGTAAAACCTGGAACCCAGGACTCCTTCCCTAGCAAAGTTGTAGAGTCTTTTAATGTATAATTAACCTCAGGACTTCATCATATAATGACCTCATCCATCAAAAGCATCTCATTTTCTTTGTGTCACTTCTGCCTTGCCTTTCCTTAAGTGTGTTTATCAAATCACAATATAAGCATAAACAGAAGAATAATAGCCTCATATTCATATCCGTTTGTTTATGATGGACTGTCATAACTCAGTTCTGAAAGAACTTAGTTACATAATACATACTACAGATAACATTATTGTGTAGAAAACAATATATAAAAATAAACAAAAGAATTTTGCCGCATTCTCACATACATTCAGAGTATAAACACCCAAACCTAACTCCGATTAGAGAATGCAGGATACACAATCACTAAGCAGAGTTACAAAGTTTATCTGTTAAACACAAAAGCTTTTATGGCAGTGGTCGTCTTAACTAACTTCCCATAAACAAAGACAGTCAACAGCATATTTTATTCAGATGGCTTATGTATCTCAGAAATTATATGTTAATCTCTATCAAGACAGTGTAAGAACATATTTTCTAAAAGCATTTTGGAAAACAGTTGTACATGTAGTATTGATCTCGGGAGAAAACTAAATAGCCTGCAAAACACCTATCAATATAATCTCTGTCAAACTAATGTTCATAGGTTATTTAAACATCCCTATATCTTTACTGGTATACTAAGAAAATTATTTATACTTTCCCCATCAGTTTTATCTGCCAGCTGGTTGGTGAATTTATTGCAATTGACTAATGAGAATAATCTCCACATGGGTAATTCCCAAGTAAGGGATAAGAAACTAGCATTCTCACTTCCCAGAGAGAAAATTCTTGTCCATAAGAAGTAGTAGATTGTCTCCTCTATTTCTATTTCTACCTCCCTGAACTGTAGGGGAAGTGAAAAACTGCTTTTTAAGATCATAGTATCCAAGGACCTGCAATAGCCCAAAAACATTCACAACAACATCTCCTGCCATGCCTTCACTGTACTGTTTATGCAGGAGCTGCACCACAGATAACTACCCAGATACCCATTAACGCAAAAGCTGATAACACAGGTTTCATGTACAACACATGTCAAACTCATAGAGCTCAAACAGGCCAGAGGTTACAGGCCACCAGAGCAGGCGTGGAGTGACGCAGCAATAAACATTAACGCAAGAAAAAAAATAAAAGCAAGTCCAAGTCAAGACCAGCAACTTCCAGGAGACTTATACTCTGGTGTAGACTTTTTCATCCACTGCTTTCGTATGGGAACACGAATGCAAGAGGAAGCTAGATATACAATGAGTTTGGAAAGAAAACTGAACCAACAACACTACGGCTTCTGGAAACCTTAGCAATCAAACTAAGGACACATAGGCCATTTACAGAGCTCTCTGTGCCTTTAACTAGCCTTCCTCTGCATCGCGCTCATCGGCTGCTTGCTGCAGCCCGCTCCACGATACGTCTGTTCCCATGCCTGTTCTTTCTCATCTCTATACCTGCCCACCCTAGTCCTTCACTCAGTTTCAGTGTTCTTGTTCTTCTGGCCTAACAGACACCTTACCTGCCATCACACTTCTTGCTTAAATGTTTCAACCCTTACCTCAGTCAGTATCTAACTTGCCGAAATGCAGAAGAGCGTTCTGCTGCTCGGTTAGGGATCAGTACCATCTTCCCCTCTCCAGCCTCCCCAGCTGCTAAAATACTCCAATTCAGTAACAAGGAAACATATCTCAGGAATAACATTTGGTACATTTGTAAGTTCACTGTGACCAATTTTGACATTAGCAAAGTTGCAACATCTACTATATGGTCTCTGTCTCCATATAACCTTATTCAAGACTCAGTGAATTAAATGTAAAAGTTCCCATGTAAAGGTTAGCTTGGAACTAGACCTTACAGTTTTGAGGATCAGACCATTAACATTATTATCATCAGCCAATTTACATGTATGTTAATGTGTAATAG
>VZSC01002414.1:110408-192645 GCA_013398225.1 Steatornis caripensis | reverse complement strand
GTGTTCAGTTTGCCTAGCTGCTCTCTAACCCAATCCTCATCTACCAAGGTGAAGTCTTCATTTTTCCATGCTTCCTCTCTTATCTCCAGAGTCTGGGAGTCCTGAGGGCCAGTCCTAGCAGTGAACACTGAAGCAAAGAAGGTATTCAGTAACTCTGCCTTCTCTGTGTCCAGTGTCACCAGGTCACCCGCCTCGTTCAGCAGCGGGCCCACATTTTCCCTAGTCTTCCTTTTGCTCCCAACGTACCTATAGAAGCCCTTCCTGTTGTCCTTAAGTAACCTTAAGTAAGTTACCTTAAGGTAACTTACTTTGTTCTGTGTTTGTGCTGCTTACTTTCTATTTTAAAGCTACAACTACACAAACTGTTGTGTAAATAGCATACAGGAAAAGTATATAGATGAATTACATGCAAAAATAGCACATACATTCACTGCCACCTTCTAGCAGTGTCCATAAAACAAACAACCCAATGAAGAAGTAAATCCAAGAAAAGCCTCTTGGAATGAATGGAATTGATATGACTCCTGCCATAACTTAGCTCTTGTTCCAAGTGCTAAATGCAGCACAGATGGAGTCAGTTATTCTGCATTAGCAGCACTGTAACTGAAGACAGAATTTTCCTTGGCGACTCCTTCCTGTTGTTCCACTAGGTTGTAAAGACTGATGCAATGGTGGTACCAGGCAAGAACGGCCAGTCTTTAAGGGTGTTTGGTCCAGCATACACTTCAGTGTTTATCAATAACTATCACTAACTGGGAACAATAGCCAAGGGTACAGGCACACTGTGTGCTAAGTGAAAAAGTAGATACCTGAGCTTCTGGTATGCAAGACATGGCTCCTCCATCACATGCAGGTTGTGGAAAAACTCCTCCCAATTCCTTTTGCCCCAGAACACAATAAAAATCATAGAAACTAGGCTTAAATGAGCTTTTCTGGCACTGAAATTACAAAGAATGGTAGTTGCGGTCCATTTCTACTGAAGGCTGAGATGCTTTTTGACTGTCTGCTGTGAAAGCCAGAGTAAAGGCAAGCTGAGCACAAGGAATCTGAAAGCATCAGGGCACCTGGTGTACACTACCATCCTTCCCTAGAGTCATGCAGAGTAGGGGCACAACCTCCACATTTGTCTTTTCACAGCGGAAGGACTATCTTCAAGATCTGTAACCCAAGTAAAGAGCTACGTGATGTAAGATGCTCTCATAAGCATATACTAAGTTTTTAACCTGAAAGACATACACTATTTACAAGTTGTAGGGACAAGCACAATAACAAGCAGCCAATGCAAGTGGATCAGGCAGATATTACGGAGAGAGACATTTCTGTGTGCATGCAAAAACGTGTATTCAATTGAGAATACAAGTAAAAACTTTACTCAGCTTCAGTATTCCCTTAAGATTACTACATTAATAAACATCACAACAAAATCTAAGGCGAATTATTACTGATACATCAGGAGGAAAAAGCAGCCTACATTTAAAGCTGTATTTGTTCATTTACATTTGCTCTATTCACAGATATGATGGCATTTAAAAATAATATATGACCCAATTCTCTTTCTGAAATGCCAGACCATGCTAATTTACAGCAATTGGGAAGCTGAGGACACATTGCTTCAAATTTAACCTGCAAATTACAAGCCAAGACCAACCAATGCAACAATACAAAGACAAGGTGATATTATTAATTGTGTGAAATGAGAACAGCCACCTTTCAGCAGGAATTTAATTCTAGAGCCTTCCCACTGCATTTTTCAAAGGAAGAGGACATTGGCCAGTTGGAAGTAAACAGCTGATCCTGAATTGTATGTCTGCATAAAAGCCATGAATGACAGATCAAGCTTTGAAAAATCATTATCCATCATTTCACTTCATCCTTCCCATACTGACATTTACAGAATCGAAGGTAACCTCTTCCAGATCTCTCTCAGGTGCTGAGGGGGATTGGTTTGCTCTCCTAGTAAGGAATATATTTAACATTTCTACTTGGCATGCTTATTTCCTCATAGTGATTGATTTAAGATTAATCATGAGTTTGAGTATATAGCCAAAATACACACACCTTAATTTGTTCAAAACTTCCTTCACTTCTAAGAGACTGGTTAGTGATGTTTCTGCATTCATCACTTCCCAATAGACCCTGATATCTTCATGTTAGAACTATCAATTTTCCTCATTACTTTTTGATAGGTTTTTTTCTCTCTAAATTTTATTTTTAGGTGTTGGGTGGGTTGTTTTGTTTTGTTTCAGTTTGGGGGGTTTTTTTTGAAAACGAAGACTATGGTTACTGCTAAGACATTCTGCTCAATATACTGTTGCATTTTGGACAGATGACCTGTTTAGCCAAATGCAGCAAAAAGATTAGTAGCAAAAAGTCAGATGAAGACTTGATCATTTGTTTTGATGTCTTACAAGATCTAGGTTTCTTTGCACACATTTTAGTGAGGATGTGCACACCCTCAATCTTACAGATCACTTGTGACGTTCCAAGGTAACTTTTTTATTGGTGGTATCACAAGAGGCATAGAAAACAAAAAAAACCAACAGAAAATCAGATTATATCTCACTATTTGGTAAGATGTATTTGCAGCATACACAACAGATCAAGGGGAAGCTGTAGTAAATCTATTAAGGAAGACTACAGGTTCTCCATATGATGAAACTAGTCAATCATGGAAGCTAGAAAGGAATTTGGAAACTGAAATGAGGCTTTACTGGGAAGAGACAAGAAAAGTAGAAAAAAATCATGGCACACACTAAAGGTCAGAAGAGTCAATAAGGCAAAGTATTGGGCCTTTTAGATTCCTCCTATCTGTGTAGACAATAAATAAGTAAAAACCATAAACTTTGTTGCAAGTAGGTGGTTTTGAGCTGCCATTCTACCATCTATAAGCACTTGTCTAATGTTGTGCTAAAACCAACTGAGATTGCAACACAAATACTTGATACCATATCTAGCCTTTTCAGCCTCCAAAAGACTCTTTCAACTATTGTCTGAGCGCAGTAATTTTTGTCTGAAAAGTCTGAAGGGGGTCTAATGAAACCTGAAGAGCTGAAACTTTGATGAACATTGTAAGTCATGCTTCCTTAGTAGACTGATTAAAAAAAACTATCTGAGATCCTTTCCTTTTGATCATCCTACAGGGGTTTTTTTGATTAAAGTATTGCATGTCAACCATTATTTAATGGTTGATATGCAACACTTTAACCAGCTGCATAGCCAAAACAGTATTTGGATGACTTCCAATTTGCAATTTAAAAGATCTCCATGAATCAACAGGTATTATTTCCATAGATTCATTGTTTTTATTGGAATCATCCATTTTCTCAGTCAAACCATTAGTATGGTATTTTCAACAGACATTAAAGATGCCTCATGACTGGTTTTAAGAGCTACACGCAGGTTTTACCATACTTATGCACATAGTACAATATGTACTTTTAAACTTCTTCATATGTGATTGTATACTAAATGACATGAATTAGATACACATGAAAACCAAGCACAACCTCTTTCATACATTAGTTAAGCCATATACAACATAATAAAACTCCAAACTGAGACTTTTAAAACCTCTCAACTTACTGTGGCAAGGCGATTTCCATAATTACACACAGTCTACCACCAGTGTCGCTACCCCTGTTCTTCCCCACAAGGACCAATTGCTGTGTTTTGAACTGATCTATAAGGAGAGGAAAAAACAGGATCACATTTAAATGTATCTCTCCACCTTGAACCTGAAAACTGCAAGCCAACAAACTTGTGATTCAGAAAAGCCTGCTGTAGTATTCTCTCCAGTACCTGGAGAAATCTCCATGGCAGAGACCAAAATGCCTTTCTCTACAGTGGTTGTTTTGATATGGCAAGAAAAGGAGAAGTGCTGCCCACTGCTCCACCAGCAAAATTATCTATTAGTCATCTGCGAAACTCCGAAGTAGCCAAAATCCTTACTTTCCCCACCCCCCAAAAAAGCACTGAGTTTGTCCTCCATTTGCAAATCAGCACTTCACTGCTGCAACACATTTAATAGCTTAGATTTTGTTTAAAGACTTTTAGAAAATTATGTTCATCACAATTGAAGCACAAGTCTCTCAAGGTTTCTCATTGTTCACCTAAATTTACCACCAGCATGGCCACAGCTTAGGAAATTGTAAGCTAGAATACCAACAGGCGGTCACTAACAGTCCCTGCGAGAAGTCGAATTGGTAACTTCTGCTTTGGTTGAATAGGTGAACAAAAACCTATTTTCTGATTTTCATAAGCATTTGATAATGTCCTGTTAATGAAACTAACTTGCTCTTTATTCCTGACAGATGACAGCACGTTCTGTATCTTAGCAAATCAGACTATGACAACTCTTGCCTGTTTGCTTCTAGCAGTGCAACGCCTGTCCTAAAAACTGAGTAAATTCCCTAACAATTGGCCCACTCTCAGCCACACTGCTCCTGCTGTTGCATTGCCACCAGAGCCCGAGGTAACTAATGTAACAGCTAGCCTGAAAAGCCTGCAGAAGCTGCGATTGCACCTTTGACAGCAGTACCAAGTACATCTAGAGGATAAGTGACAAATCAAAAGAATGACTTTTCATAAAAAATGTCCTGGCTCACAGAGCTGACAGTTTTTCAGATGTTGAGGTACAGTACGTCTCCAAGACTTGGGAGGCAGGAACAGGCAAAAGAGTACTTTTTTTTTTTAAGATGCACAGTAATATCTTTCACTGCAGAGTACACAGAGGAACATTCGAGGAAGTATCTAACAAGAAACGGGCAGAATAGGGGTACTCCCCTTTTCCACCCTCTCTCAGCACAGCACATGCAGCTGCTGAAACCCCAGCAGCTGTGCCCTGGGGCTACATGTCCTCAGAGGCAGGACTACCCAAGTCCCCAGAGCAGGGCTTTTGAAAAACCCGTTTAAATGTAGCTGTCAAGAAAAAACAGAGTGCTTACAGTACTCAGGCCAGTCACTCCCATGATACCTGTCACTGCTCGTTCTCCAACACCACTTACCTGAGTGTTGAGTGACTGAGAGGCACTATTTTCCTTTTTACCAAAATTAAAAATACGGATGCATAGATTTTTCTTTTTCCCCTTCAGCAATTTCTTATTTTTTCTTTACTCAACATTCCCCTACAAGCAATTCTTCCTTTTCTGTGCTTACAACAGAGTAAAAGTGCTGTTCTTTCTCTGGGAGACCCATTCTGAAGACTGAAATATCTCCCAAATACTTCAAATATTGGTCAAAATGGTTCCCGCGCCATTGATTCTATGCCACGTGGCATCGGTAGATACCATCCATTCCCAAGAATGAATCACTTTCTGTAGTGATTGGCATTTTCACCAGTTAGCAATCCTTCCATGAGATGCACATGTCAAAACAGTATGCAAGTTTGTTTTCATGCTGCTATGTGTCTTCATTTTCTTAACACTGCTTAGACATAAAACCCAAGAATATTGCACAACTGTTATGATTTTTTTTCTCCTTAAAAATTACTCTAGTTTTAAGGAGGTAAATTTCACAAAATATGCAAGATATTCAAGAACTGTTGAATTAGAAATTCCCTGAAATTTTAAGAAGAATCTTAAGAAAGCCCCTATTTTACCAGGTATTTAAGCATATAACAGAGGTTTGTAGGTTAAAGGATCTTAGGCTTCCATTCCCAGGTTCAGAAGAGTTTCACTGTGTAACTTCACAGAAGTTGCATGGGCCATGATCAGCACCCCTGAAGTCAAGGGAAGATTTGCCATCCATTTTAACACATGCAGATTGGGGCTTTTTTCTGGCCCAGTTTTCAAATGAAAGGTCTGTAATGAACGTGTCAGTACAGTCTGTCAGCACAGGTCTCAAAGCACCTTCCATTATTTATTCTTTCAAAATCACGTATGATGTAAATATTAGTGTTCCTTTTCGCAGCTGAATAAACCACAATATACAGTAGTTAAGGTACCAGTTCTTGCCACAGATCCCCATTTCTACAGATGAAGTAACAGTAAGTTGCATCTATAACTTTACATTCAAAGATGATACAGATTTTTAATGCAAGTTTTTTTCTTTTCACAAGTTGTGCGTGTGACAGTACCCGCCAAGAGACATGAAAAATGCTTGTGTTATGGTAGACAGTGTGGAGAGAAAAACTAGAATGTTTTAAAGTGGTGAAAAGAAAGAAAACAGTAACTTGATAGATCGCTATTTTGCTATTGTTCCAGCTCTTATTGAAATTTTCTCATCAGATTTGGTGCCGTAATAGAAGCAAGCCACAAAACTGGCTAGTGAGCATTTCTTATGCTATCAGCATGCTGTCTGCAGGCAGGGTCACTGCTCTTGCTACAAAAGAGTAGGTTGATATTCAGAAGAAATAACAGAGCAGAGAAGCATTTTTAAGAAATCTGCTTTTGTGCAGATGTTACGCAGTTGAAGAGCAAAAATATACCATTTCTTTCATAAAGATGAGAGTGATGAAAACATGAAAACGCCAGTTATGCAAATGTAACTGTCATTGCATAAACAGAACTGAATGCTTCTATATATACAAACACATATGCTACTCTGCCAATTCTTTTTCGTAATCCAGAGGAAAACAGAGGGGGAAAAAATTAGTGAAAGCAATTAATAAAATAAAGTAGGTGGAAGAAAATCTTAGTGCCATCAGAATATGTGGAAACATTTCTACTGACATCAGTGATGTCAGGATTCCACTGTACCTATATACTGGCTTGAAAGCTCTTCTCTTTGAATACTGACTAACACTGACAGTGAAATATATTTTACGTGACAACAAAAGGCAGTTTTCTAGCAGAAGGAGTTCTAAATAAAGGTCAAGCATAACTGCGCATAAGCTTGAGGTCAGGTTTAATATGGCCTTTTGGACATGAAAATGAGGAATACTTTTCCGTTTACAGCTAGAAAGCACAAGTTTTAGAAGAAGTCTTCCTTGACCTACTTACACGTGGAAGCTTGATGGTTTCAAAGGACTTCCTACTGGGAAGAAATGTAATAGCATCTGTCATTTCCAAAATGCACACACTTGCCAACATTAAAAGATCTATATTGTTATTTTCCTATCCACCACAAATACGAAATACATTTAATACTATGCAAAGAAACATCTTGCAGTAACTAAGAATATACACATTTCCCGAGGTCAATATAACCATTTGATCTACTGTTTGAAAAATCATGTTAGACTTTTTTCTTTTCCATGGATTATTACTATGTTTTTCTTCTTGCCCTTCTTTCCCTGTAAGAAAGAAAGATTGATTAATATGTTTTGAGGGGAATGATTCACTGGTTTCTGCAGCTGGAGTGCCAACCTTGGCTATTCTTGGAAAACCCAGATGAGCACATATGGTTACTTGCGAGTTGCCATGCATTTCTTTCACTTCAGCTCTTATCAGGTGATATTATTTACCTTTGCAGTAATCTAATTTGGGGAAAATAGTTCTAAAGTACCACAGGTGGTAAGGGACTAAAGTGCACTTCTTACATTCTTCAGATTACAAAAAAAATTAGCTATGCTTTGTCTTTACTAGTTGATAACTTTTTAAACAGATGGAAGCTTATGCAGAACGCTGCTCTTTGAAAATCTGATTTATCTTGCATATCAAGCTGCCACATAGAAGCTTCATAGATTAACTGAATACATCCAAGCTCTAGTTCTTAATTAGCATCCCTAGACTTAGAAGAAATTCTAAAGAGTGTGGCACAGACCTATATTTTTACTCTTTCTAATCTGGATTTAATGAAATTTTTTTCTATTTTGCTATCTTTGAATCTTGTCTCAAACGACCGTATTTTTACCAGTATGGTAAATACCAGTATGTGTGAATTTCAGCTATCTTTATCGTAGGCTAGATTTAGTTCTCTTATCTTGAAGTCTCCGGTGTGGCTCTGAAAGATCACAGTGAGAATCTCAGACTGAGTAATGCCTTCCTCATCTGCCCTTCTATTTGTCATATTTCTGTGAAGCAGATAACGCTGTCTGCCAATCTAAACCAAACTGCTGTCAGCAGTGTTGATCTAGTAACATTTACCAACCAGATTAAGAAGCCTTTCTTGAAGACAACCTTGTTTTTCTTTTAAGTTCCTTAAGGACACTGTGTCCTTACGCCACACCATAATAGCATGTCTGTAGCTGCAGTAATATCTGCCATGTACAGAGGAATGAGCTTCTGCTACTTTGATAGGTGTGAAAGACACTCATCTCACAAACTTCAGAACAGAGAATGGATAAGTAATATCATTCCACAAGAAGTATCAAGCAATCATTTTCCCTTTTAACAATGCAATTTAATGAAGATGGAGATGAACTACTGTACTAATTTAATATCTCTACTGAATAGCAGTATTTAAATGTTCCTTTCATAGAAGAGCCAGAATGTGTCTCAAATCACCGAATTACAATAAATGCATAATACTCGATTAAAATTTTGTACTGGCTAATGCACAAACTATTCAGTCCCTAATAATAAATCTAATGTCTAATAATAAGTCCAAGATAAAAAGAAAAATAGGTTAGATCTCCATGCTTTACTCACACTGTAGCAACTGTCAAACAACACTGAGGGATTTTTTTCTCAATGGAGAGTGTGCTTTCAGCAGTAGATTAGTAAACATGTTTCAGGTCACAACTAAAGAGTATGTTTAGATTCAAGAGTAGAAACTTGAATGTTTCCTGCTGTTCTTTGGACAGATATCAAGCAGTGCCATCAGTGCTTGCTTTCCTAAAAGCTAGAGTAAATTATGACTAATCCACAAAAACAACTTGTATTCAGTACTACACAATAAATTCGCAGTGTAATCTACAAAACTAATTTAATCGAATGTTTGGTTGACATCAAAAAGCAGAGAGCAAAAACGTCAAAAGTAATTTTCAGGCTTAGTAATCAGAGAGGTCAAATGTTATAGTGATTTTTAAAGTATTTACAGGTTTAGATACAAAGAAAAGAGAAAAACAGTAAGACAGCTGTTAGTGATACTGAGTTAGTGTAGTTAATTAAATGCAGAAATTTTGAATGTAATTTTGAATGTGGAAAAAAGAAGATGAGTTATTACCTGTATATTAAACAGTGAGTCATGGGGAAAGAGAAAAATAAGTGGAACAGAAGCTATAAAAAGGCAAAAGACTAGTGGGGAGGAGGTTTACTTCAGATTATAGGATGTTTGTTTTATCTGTGACTGACTAAAATTGGGACCTGACAATACACATAAATTGCCTTAGCTCAAGGCAGCAGTGCAATGAGTAATATTAGAAGAATCAAAGTCTTAACAGAGGGACCAAGGAAGGAAATTAGCCAGTTGTATAGTCCTCCCCCCTTCCTCCGTGTGTTCCCACTGAAAGTCTCACACACTACCAGCTGCCTCCTTTCCTACTTTTCTCAGAGGCTTGATCCACTTAAGATGATCGTCTTTCCATATCCCTAGCTACTTGGGAGCAGGGGACCCAGCAGAAGAGGCAGATGACATTTAGGTGGTAAAAGAATGGTCTAAGACGACTTACAGAGAAAGAACATTTTTAGAGGCAGATATATGTGATTTCTTTTTATTAATTGACAGAGCACTATTCCACCTCTTTAATAAGGCATCAAGTAAGGCATTATTAGCTAAATGATTATGTGTTTGTTATGAACACCTTTCTTACCGACTCCAGTGGCCTCTTTTTATAGTGTCCAGCTTCAAACACATACAGGATGCGTCTATCTGGATGCTAAAATAAAAGTCATCATAACCTTGGAAAAGAGCCCACTTTATCAGAAAATACTATGCCACACACACCTGCCTTTTTCAGTACAGGAAATCCTTAGCGTGACTAGACAATAATCTTCTGGATAAGCATCCAAGCCTGCAGAAAGCAGTGCATCTTTCAGCACTGGACTGTGCTGCATTTGGAAGCAGAGAGGACCAACCCAAAGTTAAAGAATAGCTGGCATTTTTCATAGTAAATAGTCTTCTGGGCTAACTAGTGTAAATGAAATTCCATAAATTATTCTTCCACTTGGCAGGCAGATGGCCTAAACAGACTTTCTAATTCTAACAATAAGTTTTAGATTTAGTACAATATTTCTCACTTCTCTATTTCCTCTTTAGTCTGCCACCCAAGGATATCAATTACTTGTTGCTTTGTAGTATATGCTGACTTGATTTGCATAGCTGCCTTGCATGAGTTACTCCTACTATTGTGTTTCACTGTGTAAATAGTTTTCTCAAATGGTTGCAGTGCTGAGCTAGAATAAAACATATGTTAGGCTCCTGATACATTTAGGGCTCTAATATTGTTTCATATACCTACAGCATAACTTACAGGATAAACTCAAAAGAAAAAATCTATTGAGTTCAAGGATGCATTTTCAGTATGCTCTTATACAAGGTCCTATACATGACCTTCAGTATACAAGGTCATGAGAAGCAACATACCAGAGAGTCCTATCATTCCCAAAAAAGTGTCCAAAACAAGTTAGAAGCTTCCAAGCTCTTAAATATGCTGATGCTTATCAACCTAAACAGCAGACATTATATTCTTCATTTGTAAACTATCCCCAGAAGCACCTACATTTTGTGGTGGCTAAATTTCTGCCCCAGATGTCTATTTCCACCAGTGGGCAAAGCATGCAACCTAACTATAACTGCTGGCACCATCCTAGAGTGGGACTTACAAAACTGGCATCCCCTGCCTATGTTACCAGTCTGCTCCTATTCTTTAGGTATGCTCAGAAGATGACAGGATCAATTGAGTGCAGCTTCTCCATATCCCAGCAGAGCTCACTGGTTATGTAAGGTATAAAAAGCCACACATTTGCATTAGATTGAACCTCCGTTTTTAAAAAAAAAAAAATCTGGAAATCACTTCAGGTGGAGATCACTCTTTGTTTCTCCCATTACAGCTACTTTATCTTGTCTAAGTAATTAAACACTCCACGAGACAGAGAGAAGAATGGAAGCTAAAGCCTGTCTGTGCCTCAAGTGAGCAAAAGTGAGGCTTAAGGCCATGTCCAAATGGGTAAATATTAGTACTATTAATAGATGGGACAACAGAGTTCCACCATAGAATGTCACATAGCCCTGACTGGGGTTCAACTTGCAACTCTGAATCAGGCAGAATAAATTTAAACCAAGTCTTTTGAATGTGCTTCAGCTCCCAGGCCATTAGATATCTGGAGTTATGGGGAGGAGGCATTGTTTTCACAGATGATGTCTAACATCAGGTTCCAGTTGAAGATCCCAAGAAGAGACAAAGATCCACTGATGGGACTGCCTGCCAGAGCAGAGCACTAAACAGAGAGAGGTACTTACGCTTCCCACCCTTCCTCAGCATCTCAATTACTCTGCAGCTTCAGTGGATTCTCACTCATCTAGACTCTAAAGACTCTTCATGCCAAAATCTTTGTTATAGAGCCCAAAGCTCACTATTCCAGCAGGCACTTTGGGATCCTGGAGTTAGGTGGTACAGCGCTGAGTGTTGTAACACCCAAGCGTCTCAAAGAATCAGCTTCAGAAACAGTTTTGAATAGACTATGCAGTACCTCAGCAGATGCAGTTCTAACTCCTGCGCACAATACACGGCACCTCCAAAATGAGTAGTGTTAGGGGATTTGGCAAGATAATGGTTTATCAGCGAGGGCTATAGAAGTGAATCCCTTGACCTAACAAGATGATATCATAACTACGTGTAAATCTTCATTAACATTATTTTTAAATTATTACGTAACTACCACTACACTTGGTTTATAACTGCTTACAAAAATTAGTTACTTCCTTTTCTGTTCTCAAAAGAGATGTCTCCAGCCCAGGCAGTGCAGTGGCACAGAGTATTCCTGTTTCAGAACAGAATGTCCTGCCCAACCACGCTGGCTAGACAGGGTAAGAGAAAAGGGAAGCAATCCATCTTTGGAGGACTGTGTTGCATAAGCTTGCTAACTATTTTCAGCTGGCAGTTTGTTTTATTTGACTGCTGGTCTGCTAATGTTATTTATGAAAAAGTCTCTGTTCCCCTGTTCTCAGCATTACCCAAACAGGCTGGAGGACCTGCACTCAGCCTTTATTCAAAGTCAATGTGGCTCAACGGTGATATTTTAGAACTGACTTATTTAAAATGGTGCAAAACCTCAAGTGCACTACACACTCAACACACCTAATTTATGATTGAATTACCTGATTTAAGTTTCAGTAGTATAGCTCTGAATACAAATGTGCCCTAAGCTAGCAAGTTAAGTAGCAAAACACAGCAAAAAGTCTGAGCATTCTAGTACTTCTTTGAAGAAATGCCAAAGTTTAATAACATGAACAGAATAAATAAACCCTATGATCAATTTTGCAAAGGTAATGTCTGTTTTGCACTGGCTCCTGGTGTGACCAGATTCATCTGCACACACGTGGCTAACGGGCATTCTGTGTATTCAAATACTCATCAGCACACTATGCCTTCAAAAACTCTAATGTGAACGGACTCCAAAAGTTTTTCTGAAACAAAGTGGATGACTTCTTACACCTGTTTTGCAAACTGTTTCATATGAATAGTTATATTGATTAAGTCCTTAGAATCAAAACCTGAGAATATTTCTGTTTTCAGCAATATTTTTGCAATCTTTGCATGTCTGTAAGCAAAGCTATTTCATTAATCTTTTAATCATATAAATGAATTTTAATTACCTAGATTGAGAATGTTTTTAAAGGTTTGAGGCTAGGTGACATTTAGTCATGGTTTTAAATAAGGAAGGTGTTTACTCCATCTTATAAAACAGAAATATCAGTGCATCAGAGGATGGCATCGAGTGAACTCTGCCTGTAACACTAAGGTACTCTCCCTTCTCAGAGGCTGTTAGACAGATGTTTATCCATAACAATCTTCTGTCTTTGGACCACAACACACAGTTGCCAAGACTTTCTATTTGCTAGGCATGTCTCAGGTGCACCTAGCACCAGCCTACAGTCTCACAAGAAAGCGCTGTGCTCAGCTGTGCTAATGTGTTATCACACTTTCATTAACACATAGAGGTTATTTGCTTACTTATTTTCCCAAGATGTTTTATTTACTCAGAAAAGCAAACAGATAAGGCAGGCTGAAATTCTGTCCACGACAGTCTATTTCTCTGAGCTTCAACTTTTGGAATCCTACCTTCTTGCAAACTCCCTGAGACACCCTGACCACCAAGACTGTGCTGTGCTAGAAGTCACATGACTGCTTTGGTTTATGCTATGTTTCATCAATTTAAACCAAATTTTCCACGAAGTATATGACACAACCTACTTATATCAAATATACAACAGAAGAAACAACTTATAAACCAAAGATAAAACATCCTTTTTGCGAGTTCTCTGAAGAAGCATAGATCAATACTTCAGTTGGACAGAAATTAGACAATATTATGCTATGCACAAAAATAGAGGTATTAAATAGAATGTAAATACTGTCTTTACTCAGCTCCATCATATAGATTATAAGAAAAATGGTGGGGTTAGTGTGTTGATTTTTTTCTGCACAAAATTGCATTTTGGTTTGGTTTCTTTTCTACAAATTAATTTCCTAGCATCACTTTATAAAACCTTTATGCTTCCTTTTGTTCTTTCCCAGTTTTCATTAGATTTTTCTCATGATTTAAAGTTACAGTGCCCTTGTAAGCACAACCCTTGCTAACAAATAAAGTTATGAATTATTAATAGCCATTGTTAGTTCAGGGACAGATACCTGAACATTATATTATTCTAACACCTCCTGGGAGTTGAGCAGGTAGAGGCGAAGCAAGCAGTATTCTGCAAAACCTATGAAAAGTGGCTTGTGTGCATCAGGTCAGAAACTTCTCTCATGAATTCCAGGGCAGCAATAGCTTCACCTTTCAGCAATTGCTGCACCAAGAGCATTGCTGCAGTGCTTAAGAAAAGCTGATAAACTCAGCTAGTTCCCAATCTCAGCTAATGCCTCCTTCCTACCATTGCATCCCTCACAAGGTGAAATGCACACAGATTCACCCCAATGCTTTGCATGAGATAACCGTTGCAGCTGGTCATGGATGTGATGCATGCAGAGGGGCAAGGAGGAAGGGAATGTGGTTTGGCCTTTGTGAGAAATAGCTAAGCTCCAACATCACGCTGTTAAGGAATTCAGCCCAAATAAAACTCAGATAAGCAGCTTTGATTGACAGAAACATTCTATAATTCATTGTAGCCAATTTCAGGATCAGATAATATTCAGTAGGAGAAAGAAAATCAGTGCATTAATGCCCAAAAGCCAACAGGAAACTCATTTTGAAGAAATCAGTACTGCATTGGGTAAAAAAAGGGGGGGGTATTGAATAAGAGCAAGCTGAAAGAACAAAATGAAAAGCAACAAAAATTGCTTTATCATTTCTTAGGGGGTTGCGGGGTTTTTTAAAAATCAAATTTAAAAATACGAAAAGTTAACTGAACAGTGTAAAATCACATTAATGGACACCATTTTAATTTTAAATCTCATTTTATACCTAAAATTTGGGTGCGGAGTGAGAGAGGATGTATGTATATAAGAATATGTGTATAAACATCATGATAGAAAACTCCTGCACAATGTAAGTATAAAATCATGTGTTCATATTTTTATTTTTCTTCCTATACTATTCCTTCTCAGAACCTTCAGTACCAAACTGGAGGCTCCACTGTGCTCAACACCACACAGAAACCAAATAGAAAGCTCCCCTGTACCCTTTAGGACAGCAATGTGCAAGGTATAATTCCATATGGAAATACAGATAAAAATACAGAGGGAATTTATCAGACAATATTTGACAGCAGAATAGATTGGGGTATTGAAACACTGATAATTAACAATCACTGCATTTTATTTGGGTGTTTAGGAGTAGTATTTGCTTGATTATGGAGAGAGTGTGGTGGAGATGAGTGTCTGTGACATAGCAGCAGCAGTGTTTTAAGGAAACATTTTAAGGAATTTTAAATATTTGAAGTTTATCCTTAGTATTTTTCTAAGAAAACTCAATGAAGTGTGAAGGACAAAAACTAAAGAACATGCTCTCTGGAAAATTTAATAGGTAGATAAGGCAAGAAAGGATGCTGAGAAACAGAGGCAGAAGAACAACTCTTGATCCTGAGAGATGAATGATGCAGTGGGGCAAGTCCATGAAAACTGTGCCAATCAGTAAATCTGGGAAAAAGAAAAGAAAGAGTCCAAAAAGAACAGGTGGAAAACATAAGTGAGGACAGACAATATACATGAACACCCTGGGATTTATCATGACTAATCATCACCAAGTCTGAAATCTAGCGGACAAGCCAGCAACTTCTCAGCAGGTTCTCACTTCTAACAGCAGCACACTAAAACACTTTGCTCTGCTTTTAAAGCTGCAGCGTTACAGCTTCATAACTTAGAAAATATCTCTACTACTGTCATTCAGCCCTTTGTGTATGCAGTGTGCACTATGATACAAACTAATGTCTTTCCACAAAGCTAATTTTTCCTTAAACCCCTTTTGTTTAATGTTTCGGTTACCAATGCACATGCTAGTCCTTTTTGCATCCGCCTTCCCATTGCAGGACTTCGCTCACCTCTCTGTCCAAACATCAGGAGTGAGAGCAAGGTGACAACTAAGTTGCTGAGTCTCCCCCCCACAACCCCTCCATCTAGCTTGGCTGAAACTCAAATTCAAAATTCATCCAATCACACTATTCCTCATCCCTTATTACTACTACCTCCCAATTCCTCCAAGCTCCCATTATTTTTTATGATGTAAGCCCAAATGTACAATAGTTTATCTTGGCATTTGAGACAAAGATCATTAGGGCAGGTCCAGAACATCAGAAAAGAAGAAAGTGAGTAACAAGTCTTCCTAAAACAATCATCCCTTGGTTATTGAAAAAAAAAAATCTTCAAAATGGAAAAGTTTGAGTTCAAATTTAGCTACTTTCCTATTTTCACAAGAGTACCATGAAGTAAAACTCACTAGCATTTGTAATGAGTGCTACAGACCTCATTTTTGACCGTTGTGTAGATATTTATTTCCTTGAAATAATGTTTGATTTGATCGTGAAGTGTTTTACAACACACTATCTAGTCCAAGTGGGGTGCTTTTAGGTAGTACTACACTGCCAATACAAAACATACAAAACATCAAAATAATATTAGTACTAGTATTGTGCACCCTTTGTTAGGCCATCCCATAACGCTATCCCACATACACAGGGACCTGCTGCTAGACCTGAACTGAAACTCAAACTCTGCAGGTAAAGACCATGCAATATGGAGTAAAACCGAATGACTTCATACAGCAGGGCCACAAACGCTACCTGGGAGTCAGGACCTGTCAGCCTCAATTCCTCAAGGAAACTGAGGACCGAACTTGAAGCTGATGTAGCTCAGCAGGGTACGGCTAAAGACTGAATGAGTTGTCTCAGTTTCCTCAGTGATGGAACTGAGGTGCAGGGAAATAAAACTACCTGACACACGCATCCCAACACGATGCTAGGTCTGTTCTAAGTTCTGTCTCACCTTTAAACAAACAGGAGCTTGATTCACTCATTCAGACAATGTTACTGCAGCCATAAAATAAAATCTGCTGTCATTTTTTTCTTTCAGAAAAAAATCTTTCTGCTTGCTCCTCAAGATAAGATAATGTCATTCGAGTTTCTTTGTCAAAACTGTGAGGTCAAAATAGTGCTCTGCTATTAAACCTTTCGTGTGTTAAATTCCTTCCACTTCATACGTCACAGGCTCCTTTCAGTTTGCTCACCTGACAACATTCACAGGAGAGTACCTGTGCTCCAGAGCGACAGAAGCGGAAACGTGCACCTCTTGTGCATCTTTCTCACATTGTCAGAATGCTTTGCTGCAAGTGACAATCAGCCTGATACTATGAGAGAAATAACTAGAAATAAAACAGTCAAGGAGGGAATTACAGAGAGAGAGTGTAACTTATTTTTATAGTAACTGATATTCACAAACATAGTGAAGGACAACCATATGCTGTTGCAGTACACCACCACCACCTTCCTATGCTCAGCTATGACTTAGAACAAGTGTGTCTGGCAGCAAAAGTGGCTCAGCTCCCCCTCCATGAGCTCCTCACCCTTGAACTCCTCCATGAATACTTTTCAAAACGGATACCTACGAATCATATGCGACAGATTTTTTTTTTTACCTGTAAATTTCGAAGTGCTTGATGATATTACTATCTTTACCACTAATATTAGAGACAAAAAAGGGAAGACGGGTAAAGTTAAGTGGTATGTCAAACATCAGAAACAAAGTCAGTAAAAGACTAGAAAGAATGTAGATCTTTCAGTTTCTTGTGTCATATACTTTCCAATACACTCCACTACCTTGTGAACCATATAAAAGTCAGATCGAGTTTTCTTTTTAATGCAGACCGGTCATCTTCAAAACCATGTGAGTTCACCAAACCATTTACCACAGGACACCAAAATATCGTGTCTCAGTATCAGCACAGGGTCATATTACTCCAATAATTGCTTCCAATGCTTGAACGTAACAGTTTATTTCCATAATTTCCAAGCAAAAATGGTCAAAACCACCAACTTCTGATCATTAAACATAGTTTACAGATTTTTAGAAAATCAATTTCTCCTCCTGCTAGACAGCATCACTGAACAGTAACTTGGCTGGAGGAAGTTTGAATTTTAAGGGCCACCTCTTTCATTTTAAGTTCTTTTTTAAGCACACTTTTCTGCAATTTATCATTTACAATTGCTGATCAATGATTAATTTTCCCTCTCTCATCTTTGTCCTGGTAGGAAAAGACAAATTATTCACAACATATAAAAAAATACAACACAACTGGTAAATCTTTGTTTGAGCATCCTGTAAAGGAATTTGCAAAGTAGATAAAGGCAAAATAAGGTGGCAGTATAGCACTTTGGCAGTCTTTAATCTGAGACAGCATTTCAAAGAAAAATATGTTTAGATGATAGATTCATATGCTGTAGTGATTTGTGTCTACTCATCTGCAATAATACCATTACCCTAAACAAACTTGCATGAATTGATTCAAGAGTCAGTGACTAAAGAGGATGAAGAATCAAGTATTTTACATCAACTGGAGACTTTGTTCCTTAAGTCAAACAAATTAACAAAAGTTAAGTCTCAGAATTTCTAGTAGGTCCAAAAAAAACCCTATCTTGTGTACAACCCTACAAAGAGTGTTGATTTAAAAAGTTTAGACATTTGGAAGGAAATTGCTGCATAAGACCTAGGTGGTATATACATAAACACACATTAACTAAGATTAATTTTTTTCAATGACCCATAAAAATGTGAAAGCCCATAAACTCCATATACTGTGGATCCATACTTACAGAAAAGAGCAAAAAACTGAAAACAGCAAAAGAGTTCAGAAAGATGACTTCTAGAGTATGCTTAATGGTATGTTATATATTACACATCTGGCTAGCTACTCTTATTTTTATTGTTGTAAGGCACATGAAAGACTTCTTTTTGCCCACTGCATAAGCACATGAATGCAAATATTGGGAAACAAAATGCAACACAGGCATTTGCAAACAGGCCAAAAGATTCAAAGCTAAAGATGTCTAGCTTTTACTGAAGGCTCGGATTAATTGTTTCCTAGTTCCAAGACAGATTACAGATCAAATACCATTCCTCAGTGCGTACGCACAATCTGTTGCCAACACTGGATGAAACATTAAAATAGTAGTGTAGCTATCCAAGTACCATTTATATCACTTAAGAACAAGAAGGCTCAATGGCCATGATGTATGAACCTTTACAATAAGGAAGCTGAAGTAAATAATTGTGACAAACTGTAGTTCAAATTGCAGTATGATTCCTTTCCTATCCTTTCCCCTTTAGGTACCTATCTACTACTGCTGATTTCAAACATCTGGTATTGTTCCATTTCTTTTATACCATAACACAAACAAATACATGAGACCACACAGTTCAAAAAGGAGGGGGATTTTCTTTTTTAAATTACAATGTAAATCTCATTGTGACATGCAGCTTAATTTGCTGTCAAGAGTGGACTTCATGTAAGTGTTATATGATTAGATCCTTTTCTTGTGCCAATAGCATTTTTTACAGGTTATAATAGAGTGTCTCTCACCATCTTCGATAGATCGGCTTAGGATTAAGCTGTTTGAGACCCATGATTGCAAGTCAGCGGAGTACAGTGAATTTAAATAGTTGACTAAAGTGAGATGAGTAAGTTTCAAGTTTATTTAGGTTGATGGCATTACCACAGATCAAGACACAAATCATACTCTGCACATGAATCTTATCTAAACACATTTTCATTTAAAGTGTTGTCTCAGATTAAGACTTATTTTACCTCTATGTCATAAATCAGCATAACTGATGGTGATTTTAAAAACTTAGCATTCAAACTGCAACTAAGTCACTCCAATGACAGATTATCTTAGGTTTTCATTTTAAAAGTCACCCTATTTTAATTCCTTTTGATCTGCATTTCTTCCAGTTTCAATTCCCTTTCAGTCTCAAAAGTAACTGCTACCAAGGTTTTAAAATATAGCCTCTTGAAAAAAAAATCCTCACATGTTGGATATTCACAGTGTGTATTAAAAATAATTAACATTACAAGCCACAATACTCAGTAAAAACTGTTGCATCTTTTGAAAAGTCTGTCTACTTATCTGGAGTTTGAACTACAGATACAAAAGCCTCTGCTTTTCAAATGGTATCTTTTTGAAGATATTTTAAAGATACTGTAAATCAGAACCAGAGCACACCGCATTCAAATTCTCAGAAACAGAGCAGATTACAACATAGCTGTCAAGTAGGTCAAGTATCACCTTAGTAATCCCGGTTTATAGAATGCTAAACTGAAAAATGCACTTACAACTCAAATCATTGGCTGAACTAGGATTCCCATCTCCTGAACTCAGAAGATGGCATAATTTTGTAAAGTTCAAGTAATATTTGTGAAGCGCTGAAATATGGTCTCTGACAGAAGTGCAAAGTATGATCATAATTTATGAGTACAGTTTCCAGTGAAAAATATGCAAAGAGCAGCTAGTAATTAAACACTTAGCAAACTTGTCAGAATAAAATAAGATTAAAGCCAAACATTTAAGCAAGAATCAAAATTGAAGTGTAGGAAAACGTTATCAAATGCTTTTAAATGAACTAGCATGTTTTTACATGCTTTTGCTTTTAAAAATTTGTCACAAGCCTAATGGAGCCAATTAATTCAGTGTCTCCACTCTAATGCTTGATGGCCCCCACTGAAGAGAATTTGTGAATATATTTGCACACAGGGTTGCAAACAAACATAAGCCCATGTTATTCAAGTAGCACCTTCACACAACCAAATATATAAATTAGAAGAAATATCCTGAAAAGCTGCTCTTGAGGTAGGTATCACCAATCTCCTCATGTTTAAGTAATTCATCTAAGCAGTCCCTGAGCAAATTGCATCTGTTTACTGACACTCAAAGCCATGCTGCTTTTGCACTGCCACTACTAAGAAGCTCTCCTTGTCTTATAAGGTGATGTTATTGGTTACATAGAAATAGGGACTTGCCAGCTAATGAGGAAAATTTATAGAAACAAGAACGTTTTGCAGCGTGTTCTCGTTTTCTTAGTCACTAGGTGCTTGATTGTATTTTATACTATTAAATTTCTTCCCTTTTTATTATTGCTGTCCTCAAGATTGTATCTTTGCTCAAGTATAATAATCCAGTCCTCCTCAGTATCTGTGACATCTCTGTGGTACTGTCTGGCATCTGTTTATGAAATCTGCTTACGAACACTACTTCATGCATTAACCTCACTTACGTGTAACAGGAGTGTTCCCAAGACTAGGGCCTGAGGCACACCCCGTAAAGCCTCTCTCCATTCTTAAATGCCCTTTAGAAGATGACCAAAGCTGGATGAACGGGAAATTAATTTCTTACCTATGTTCTAATGCATACTATTCCCTTTTGTGTGTCTCAAATATTTTCCCATGAGTCAACGTATGTTATATGCTTTACTTAAACCTACATATGAATTGGATCTGTTACTTTGACCTTGTCTAGCAAATCAGTTATCTTATCAAAGACAGATACTGGTCCAGTTCAACACAATCAGCTTTTGTTAAAAAGACTTGCACTCTACCCAGTTTTCCATGTAACTTCACGTCCTTGATTACTTTTTTCCTTCAAAACATGCTCAAAGACTTCGCTTAGTACCAAGGTCAGACTTACATAGCCATCCTCTACACAAAATACTTATAACCCTCTATCCTTGACCACTACCCTAGGTCAGACAAAGCTGTATTTGTATATATAGTTGGGACTTAACTGTGCTGGTCAACTATTTTCCCTCAAAACTTTGTTTTCAACAAAAAAACAACACTTTGAACTGAATGAAAATGCCCTTGGAAAATTCTGACTTTTCATTGAAGTGTCATGCATCTAAACCCAGAAACATTTTCATCTGATATTTCTATTACAAATGTTAACTTAGCATCTCACAGAAACTGTAGTGTGAGTCTCTCACTGATCAAAAAGAGCTTGCCTGGATGTACAATAGTCAAGAACTGCTGTGACAGAATTAAGAATAACTCCCACTATAGCACTCAGATACAGAAAAGTCATCATTTAGGAAGGGGCAGACAGAGAGCTCTTGCCTGCATTCTAGAGGCAAGTACGCTAAAAATAGCAGAGGGGTCTGCTCCGATGGTGCTCTGGAAGAAAATCATTAGCCATAGAGGCAAAAAAAAAAAATGTATTTTTTTTAGTAAAGGTATCATAATCCCTCATGTAGATCATGTCAATGCCAGTGATCCAGATGTATGAAAGGAAACTGTCCCTTCAGGGGGTTCCTTCGGGCTGCTGAAGTGCAACTAAGGAGATGCAACTTCATTTAAGTCTTTCATCATACAGTAGCTACCAGCTACTCAAGCCTTCTGGATAAGGTGCTAATCAGGTTTCTAGAGACCATACTTAGTGCCTTCTCTCTTGTACCTCGCTAACTCCCCAGAAGATGAGCATCTGTCACTAGGAGAGAAATTATCATGGACAGAGGCAGTGGGAGCACCCCGTTCTTTCCTTCCTCCTTTGCCATTGTTTTCCTAGGTGCAGACATTCCCAGCTGATCCCACACAAACACAAGTTTACTCTGGCTCTTTGGGGAGCAAACAAAGTAGCATCACTGGCCAGGGAGAAAGGAAGGAAAAGCAGCTCTTCTCCAGAAGGGGAGGCTGTGCAAAACACTAGAATAAGAACTGGATAGCATAGAAGTGAGGAAAGACACAGCGTGGAGAGACGACGGTTCCAGCTATCCGGGGTGACATAGGGCCACACACAAAACTAGTATTGTAGATCCTGCCACAACCTGGTAATTTTACTACTGTTCAGTCACAGATGTTTTTCATCACAATGTTCCCAAAGATTGAGTCTAGTTAACACAGCTTTAAGTCAACTGCTGTGACAGTACTGAAGGTACTTATTGCCCAGGACACCTATTGCATGTGACGCCTCCAGCAAAATGAACACGTGACCATCTGAAAGCTGTCCATCACTAACGGTAGCCCAGCTGGAATAGCGCTTCCCCTGTGCAGCATCAAATGCCTTGCCACAGCATACCAACAACAGTTCTGCACAGACAGACTAATCTTTGAACTGATTTCCACAAGATCTTCAATGCGATTTGGATATATTTTTCCAGAAAAGAGAATAGTCCATTACTGTAATCGTATTTGTATATGCTGGAGACAGGAGTTAAGAAAAAATAACCAAAAATTACTTTAAATCTAAGTAAACACCTTACACACAGCAATTTCCTCAAGATGCTATATGAGTTAACTGTCCTCTGCAGGCTGTTGTTGAAAAACTGAAGCTATAATTGAGTACCAAGACAAAACAGAATTGTAAACCTCATTCAAGAGCTATAGGTTCACACACAAAGATAATGAAATACTTATTCCACTGGTAGAGAACAAAGAGGAGCTTAGGTGATGTGCTTCCATAGAATGTTAGCAAGCTAAATGAAGCAAAGCTAAATAACTAGTAAGACAGAGTTTAGCAAATGTAGTCACATAGACATAAACTGGGACAACTAGGCACATAAGAAAAAAAATACAAAAAAAATGCTTCAGATAAAGATTAAATATTTCTCAGATACCAAGTCAACTATCTTCCCAGAGGAAATTAGTTTGAGTGAGCACTTCTGTGACTCCTCGTGTCAAAGGGCTTCTAATGTGTTAAGTAATTACTTTCATAAAACTTAAATTTTAGATTTAACAAGGCCTTTTACATTATCAAGTCTGACCTCCTGAATATCAGACTCTTAAATTTCGTCCTGTATTGATTTCAGAAACTTGTGTGAGCTAAAGGATACCAAGCATGACAAAGATACCCATTCCTGATCAGAAAATATCAGCAATGGAGAGTTCATTACTTCCCTTAATATTTTCCACTAGTTAGACACTGTTAAAACATCTGCTCTTTTGTGTCTCTCAGCATAGATTTAGCTTATCATCTGCATTATTTTTTTTTTAGAAAATAAACATTCCAGTATCATGTATTTTTCCATGAAAAGGTACTTAAAGACTCTGTTAAATCACTATTTTACCTTCTCATTTATTTTTAGTACTTTAGGGGCAGAATAAGGGACTATTTCTTTCTTACATCCTTCCCAGCTTTTTGAAAACCACTTTAAAACATGGACTGCCCCATTACGCATAGTATTCCAGCACTGGTCTTACTACTGTCTAATACAGCAGCATTAGCACACTAGTTTTAATCTCTACTCACTGTATGCATGCATCGCTTTCCTCAGAGCTCATGAAAAGTCTTGAAACGACAACCAACAAGCACTGCAGAGAAATTCGGCCCTCCTTGCTTATTTGTTTTCAGGAATGCAGTTAGAGGAAATCCATTTGAATGAGAACAGCTTACCAGGCAATCAAGGCATGTCTACATGACTGCTCTTGTCCTTATGACTTTGTCTTTATCACCCACATGTGTTATCATCAGTGAATTCATCATGGTGAAGTTATCGAATACCAAATTTTCTACTGAACCCTCTAAAACCTGCATTGAAATACTCACCAGTTCATGGCAGTTCTCCACTAGCAATTACTATTTCTATCAACCAGTCGATTCTTAATCAACTTAATGCATGTCTTATTGATACTGTAGACAGCTAATTTTATCATAATGCCATTCCAAATGCCTTAAAGCTTATTAAACGCAGTTCATTTTTATCAAACTTGTAATTTCATCCAAGGATAAAATTAGATTTGTCTGACAAGATCTATTTTCTATAAAAGGAGTTCTCAACAGCCTTATACATAGGTTAAAAAGATGTTATTGTCACTGTGTTACAGTTCTCTTCTTCCTTGAAAGCCACAGGAAAACAGTTCCAAATACAGTCTAAAATGGTCTATCTCCAAGGGCTGTATTACAGAGGCTGGAGAAGGTTTCTAGTACCAGGTTTCTAGTACCAAACGCCAGAAAGAGTTTATCTTTAAAATTTATATTATGTTATTTTAAGCTAATTATGATTCACTAATGCTGGGCTGGTCTTTTTCATAGTTTTTGACAACTTACAACATTAAGCCTATTTAATACTTAGTCCCCAGATTCCACAGTAAACAGGGTGAAGAGAAATGTAGTTTAAAACAGTTCCTTGAAAACATAAGTGTCTAAGTGCAAGATATTAGCAGTTTATAATTTTGGCAAAACCAAAACATTTATTTGACCCTTTCTTCTTCCCTATTTCTTTTTCATTTTTTCTAGAAGAACTTTAACCTTTCAGGCAGCTTATTTCCTGGTACAACACTGCAAGCTCCGTATCTTCTGAGAGAGTACCTTGATGCCAGACATTTCTACATTGCAGTGTTACATAAAATTCATTAAGCACTAAGATAGCCAGTGAGCTTAGCAATATGTTTTAAGTTTCCACGCTTCCTACAAGTTTTTTGTGAGGTTGGGGTTTAGTGGTTGTTTTTTGTGGGTTTGGGGATGGCTTTTTTTTTTGTTTGGTTCTGGGGTATTTTTTAAAAATCCATCACGGATTTTGATTAAAAAAACTATTAGAGGTTATCATCCTCCTAATAAATAACAGATGACTTCCCATTTGGGTTATTAATTAAGACGACAGAAATCTAGATGTAGTGATCCATACCAGAAAGCCTTGCTAATTCAGGTACCCACAGCAGTATTGCATGTCTCTGACAGGAGCTTGGAGGACCATGTGACCTCAGTCACTGGTTGACATGCCAAGGAATGCCTTGCCTTAGGAGTCTCAATGGTGAAGCTTAGACAAGAGCTTATTATAGTTCAACATGAACAATTCAGCCCTTAGGCCACACATAACTGACACCACCTCAGTTAGTTGGGCAAATCAAAGTAACCTATATTGTATTCAGATCTTCACTTCCAAACACCTTACAGGACTTAATAGTAAAAAAAGGAAATAAACTGAGTGTAAGTTTGCAGAGTTAGGCTTTTGAATACAAACCTAAGTTTAAACCAATTAAAATGTAAAGGTATTTGTAAATGAGCCATTAGAGTGAAATCTGAGCAGCAAACAGTTTTGAAATCAGATCTGGATTAGGAATTGAGTGCAGGAGTTGCCCAAGATACGAAAAGAAAAGCAGTGACCTCAATGAATGTGTTTCTTAACCAAATCACATTCGCAGAACAGCTACACTTTTTCGTGCACAGTATAGCTGGCTTTGTATTATGAGCAGCTCATGACTGAAACGCCAATAGCTGACCTCTCCATCTGTAATGAAACACTGAGAATCAGAAAACCTCGTGCTCATTCATGCTGCACTGTACTTTTCCCCACCTCTATTACTGCCTGTATTTGGGTCAGTGCCAGCATTAGTACACATGTGCAGTGTATTGCACCAATAAATAGAAGGGAATGATGCTAAATTAAAACAGAAACATCTTTCATTATCTGTTTCCAAAACCTTTCACTGGAAACATAATGAACTGTCAGACATGAGGTAGGCAAGCTTTAAGAGACTGGCTTAGCCTCTCTGAAACTGATACCTAACCAGTACCTGCCACATCTCTAGTAACACATCAAAATAATCCATTAAAAAGAATTACAAAAGCATTTTGTACTTTAGCCAAACAACAGTAACAACACTACAAGGGCAGATTTCCTTGTACAGGAGTAGATTCATTATTTACCATCATACTGATGTTCCAGCAGCAGATCAAAGAAATATCTGGGAAAACCCACCAGGTACATCTGGTGTGTTGTACAGGAAAAAAAGAGGGGGGAAATTCCCTCACCCCTCCCAGCAGCATAAGGTCTGGCACCCACCACACACCACCACCCCTGCCTTGGCTTGCCCAGCTGTAGTGTGTTACGGTACCAAATTACACTTCCCTTTATCACAGGCCCCATGATTTTGTCGTGCAATGATCGCTGCACTTTGAATACCTGCTGAAAAATCATACATCTTCCTGTTTACCTGAAAGTAAGCACCCTTTAATTTCACTGAGTTCCCACACTCATTTAAAAATATAGTAAAGCAGAAGAAAGGCTTAGAAATTGTCATTGCAGCTTCTCATGTGGAACACCACAGCTTTGCAAAACTATATCCCCCTCAAATCTTTAGCAAAAATAAGATTATTTTTCCACCTTTGCCCCACTATATTTCTAACCAAACCATGAAAGTCACTTGTCACACTTGCAAAAATCTATCTTGCTCCTACCCCACCCACCCCCTGCCCCATGGGTCTCAAACTTCCTCTGTCACAGCAGACTGCCCTTGCTCAACATACTTTTCTCTAACATTCACAGGCTCTCAAGAAAGCCTTTCGAGCAAAGACAGATATCAAGAGTTTGCTTATCCCGCTCCAGACTAGAATGGTGATAGAAGCAGTGAGACAAACTATCCCAACCAGAAATTTAGTGCTAGTTTTCCTTATTTGCTTTGTATTTGATAAGCTTATCTGCCAATCAAAAGACAGTTTGAACTCTTTGAATATGTATCCTCTGCACTGTTATTTTAACCTGTCACTGTTCCTAAACAAAACATCCTGGTTTACAATTTTAAACTAACATTAGGATGAATAGCTCGCATTTCTTTCACTCCTACAAGTATAAAAGCTGCTATTACCCTTGTTCAGTAATTTTTTTTTCTGCTAGGATATCTGCCATAATTCATTATTCTCAATTGTTTGGTGCACTGAAATTTGCATACCGCTTAAGGAACATTATATCATGAGGGTTTTCTAACTGGTCTTTCTCCTTTTTAAAATATCTTTACAAAAGCAAAGATCTGGCTTGCAGGAAAGCTGCTTTCATTGGATTACAGTGGAACCTATTCCTGTCCAATATGTCTTCCCTTCCTCAACACAGTTCTCTGCTTCTCAAAGTGCTTTCTTAAGAAAACTATTAGAGACTTCCAACTTCATCAAGCTAGCTATTTGTGCATATAACATGGATTATGCTTTGGAAAAAGCTGCTGGAGAATCTGAAGACAATCTTTGGACCACTCTACCCACAGGACTAGACATTCTCAGAAGATATATTAAACTAAGTAAGTTTTCTATTAACAAGGCTTTACAAAGGCCATCCTGCTCTCAGCAGCTCAGCTGAGCATAGGGAGATTAAAAAAGGCTTTTTTTTTTTTGTAAGTCACTCCCAGTACTTTTCTTATTACATAACTGGCCAGAAGTACATGAATAAATGATCTTCCACAAAAGTGTAAACCATGTCCTGATCTTGTCACACAGGTTTGAATCTACTTGCATATCTGGCATAAGTATGTTTTCTCACAACTGTACAAATAAACAATAATATCATTTCATTAATACATTGTATGTTATCCTGTTGCTCTCAGCTTTGTCACAGGCTTCACCTGGTACAGGTCACCTTGCTGCTCTGCTTTTGTATTCTATAGGGATGCATACACCCTGACCACGGTTCTGGTTTTACACTCATACTGAGCCAAGAGAATAGCTGTCTGGTCTATCTTCACTACTGAACCAACCAGTAGGCAAAAAAATTTTTCAAAATTTTCTTTTTATTTGGAGCTACTGTTCTCTTCCATTCTGGCATGACACCCATCTCTACTTACTCTTTATTTCACTGTCTTCTGATAGAGGAAGAGAGATTCTGTTATTTTTGCAGACATCACCCTTTTTTTCCTAAAAGATACAGTTTATTACCACTTTTGTTTCTGTTTTGTTAGCATCTTTACAAACACAAGCAAGCAAGCAAAAAAAAGACACATTGTTCCTCGAAGCCTTCCTCCATGTTGATAGCTTATTCTTCAATAAAATTGTGCAAGAAAAGAAGCTTTTTACAGGATATTCTCATATGGGATCATATTTCCATTTCAAGTTGTACCTTCGTAACCGAGAGCATCCTCTGAATCTTGGCAATGCAGAAGCTGCAGACTTTCAAAAACAGTCTCCACAGATCTGCGAACTATTTTAACTGTTACTATGCAGCTATGTCTATGTAATGATGAAATATCTGATCTGGCTTCCTGAAAAAGTGCCAGATAATTATTTTCCTATTTCAGTATAATTTTGGTACATTGGCTTTAGCTCTCAATCTATGCCACCAGAGAACCAATGGCAAAAATATTACTCCAGCTGTTACTTACAAAGTTCTAGCAGCCATTTTATTGCCTTGCTTTCACTGTAGTATCTTCGTTTGAGCAGAACGATGCCAGTTTTGGTTGGAAAGTCTTGCGCACATTACTCTCTTGCTACCCACTCCTTCCACCCCCCTCCCGGTCCCCAAGTTCTCCTCTCGCAGGGTAGAGGCAGTACAACCACTGCTATCCTCAGTAGCTGCCTTAGTAGGTGGCAACTTCATTGTACTTTATACAATTTAGTGATCAGAGGTTTTTAAAAGCTTTATAGCTTTCACTTTATTTGCATCAGACCTTTTCTCTCTTCCTCTATGATGCAATTGAAGTAATTCATTTGATCAAAACAGATTTGTACTTCTACTTCACTGAATTTAATCTTTACTCTCCTTGCATCTCACAAATAATTAGATTTGTGGTGCCACTGGTAGTATATTGTCATTAGCAAGGCGTGTAACCACTGCCAGTCCTCATTCTTCACACATCTGTTTTCTGGAATACTTCTCAGACAGATGGTGATGCCACAGACATTCACATGAAAATCTTCCACACAGAGTGCAGAAATCCCTGCTCACTTCCTTGTTCTGCTACATTTGTTCTGTCTGCAAGTATCAGGGCTGAAGCATTTTATGCAAATCAACGTGCTTCACGTGAAGAGCTTGATAGTGATCTCATCATTTTTCTTCTAAATGCACTTAATATAGTATTTCCTATTTACGAAAATGGATACTTTTCATACCCTTCTAGCCTCCTTGTATGAAGGATGCGTTTGGTTTCTTAGATTTTGCCGCAATGTTCTATTTTCTTATGTCCTGAAGTCAGATTCATTTCACCAAACTTTAGACAGTTAATTATTAGCCATCTGAGCCTAATCTAGTTGTTCAGACTCTTTATAGTCAATAAATGGAAAGAAACTCAACCTAGTTTCAAATCATTCCAATTAACTCTAGCACTGCAGGATGAGAATAACTGTCTTGGGATTTGGCCATTTCTCTTTATTGATGAAAAAATAAGACAGGTAGATTAGATTTCTTTCAGATATCCTACTGTAACATGTCTAAAGACAGGGGACACAAATCCTACCATTGAAGTCAAGTTTGAATCACATACCTTTTTCTGGAAAGTCACACACATGTCATCAATGCCGATGATGTCATTAGTGCAACAGTCTTATCTCATCAGTGTGTGTGTGGCTGACTCCTATGTGTATGTTGGTGCTTTTTTTTTTTAGTTGGTTGTATTTTGGTGGGAGGTGTTTTATTAGATGGAGGATCAATTTCTTTTTATTATACAACTGATTTCAAGGAGGTTGTTGTTTCTTCTTCTTTTTAGCTGCCTCACATAGTCTGCATCTTCCAAAGCTCTTTCTAATGCTAATTTGTCTGATATTAGTGCCTGTTCATGTATTACTTTTGAACCTTATACGGGTATTCTTCTAACCTTTGCATGCCCCATCCCTCTATTTTGAGGAGTAGCTGCATTATCCACTCATCAATTATATAAGCAAGTCTCCATTTATGTCTCAGTTTTTCTTTGCATGGAGGTGTTCTAGTCAGGGATAAAATAGGCTTCAAATAAACTTGAGTAAGATGTCTCAATTTTCCTCTCTGCTTCAATGAGCTCACAACTAGAAGCCCATGGTCTGCAAATATCCCAGACATTTTACTCAGTGCATACTAGAGAACCAGCAACTTCCCAGTCAGCAGCTACTTATGTATAGAATTTATCTGTCAGGTCTTTTTATTAACTCCCTCCATTTTGCCCACATCTCTGCAACGCTTCCAGTTTCAAAGTTGAAAGCAGCAATTTCTTTGCCATATTTTTCATAAAAGCCAGAGTTAATTCTCTGGGTCTGACACTACATCTGGCTCTAGAATCTGACAGTCAGACAGACTTTCCTGTAAGAACGCATTGAACTGGGTTTTACTACCACTGGTGTTCATCTACCCTCCCTGCTTTCAGACACAAGACAGAGAATGAATCTTAAAAAAAAAAACAAGACCCAATTATTTGACTTCATAGGACTACAGTATGATCCCATTTATCCTCAGTTGTTAAATATTTTAAGTTACAACAGTAGTGGGATTTTTTTCTTCTTTAAAAATCACTCCATAAGAAGAATAGCCACAAAGAACTACAGTAGAATCCACTAGTAACAACTATAAGTTAAAATATCATTTATACCAGATTTAATGATTCTTCCTCTAACTTTCTCAACGTGTAAAGGTAACCTAATCTGCACTGTGAAGTCACTGTAGATCTCATGGTCTTTTCAAAAATATACCTGATATTCTAACAATTAAATCTAATATAACTATGACCTGTACCTTTCAACCAGTCTACACTGGTAAGCCCCCATCCTCTGAGGAAAATTCCATGGTACATGAGAAAACATCATCCTCTCTTGCAAGAGTCAGGAGGAGACCCCCCCTCTAAAAAAACCTCTCTTCAGGTGATTTTAATCTCCTGTGCACACACTTAAGACCTGGAGATATCTCTATGCCTCACCAGCTCAGTCATGCACACAAGCTGTTGTATAAAGTAACCAAATAATCTCAGTCAGCTGTTAGCAGGAGTCAGTCACATGCAGAACTTAACCAGATACTCAAAGTTTCATGGTTTGCCTGCTCCCACTCAAACACAATTTTGGAAATGCAAACATTTCCATTTTAGAAATATTTGTTCTTTAGGCTATCACATCACTATTACCAAAATCATTCTCTCAAATTAAAAATAAAAAAAAGGAGCTCTACCAAGTAACAAACGATAATTTGTCTTCACTACAGAAAAAAGATTGAACAAACAGAAGTGCTATCTTTGACACTTTTCTCATATGTTTCTTCATAAATACAACAGGAGTAATATTAATTTCATGACATAACTAATTTACAAACTCATACTTAAACAGAAATATTAACAAAAGGGACATTTTAAAATAAAAGGCTGTAAACCTCAAGTCTTAAAAACAGTGCATAAAGGATAGACTCTGGAGTAGTGACATTTACCTCTAGAGATTTATGCCTACAGCAGAAATATGGAATCTAGCAATAGGATATTAAATGACATATTTGTAACAAGTCTGTATTTATAGCACAGTTTGATACAGTAACACAGTCTCTGTAAAAATTGCTATATGTTATTTTGACTAGTATCACAAGAACTCCTGTACTTTGGAGCTTTTTAATAGTAAATATTATATAGCATGAGCATATTTGCCTTTGGGGAGGATGGGATTACCTTGAGTCACACGCTCCATTACGCGATGAGGCAAAAGGCAGCACACCATCTTGGCCAAATGCAAGGCTTCACAGAGCTGCCATATATAATTCTAACTGTGACTGCATCTTCTGCTTTGCTGCGAGAGTGTGAGGGTAGTTTAGTTTTGGGGTTTTGCTGTCGTGTTTGGTTTGTGGTTGTTTTTTGTTTCTCCCTCCCAAACTACTTTATTTCTCTTACTATTACACTTTTCAGCAGAGCCACAGTTGGACTCTATTTTTCCAACAAAAGAAAAGTTAATCTCCTTTAGGTCTGAGTCAAAACAGCCACATTTCTGCCAGAATATTTTTCCCTATTTGGAAATGTTAATGCCACTTTACCAAAAAGATAAACAGTGATTTTTACCAACATTCTCAAAATTTGGACAGAACACATCAATTTAATCAACTGTGGTCATTCAATGCTTATATAGGCTGAGAGAAGACAAATTTTGGAGTTCTGATTTTTCATCCTAATATGACGCAAAAACTATTTTGAAATCTCAGAATTTTCTGCGTAATGGAGATCCTAAATATTCTGCAATACTGCTAGTGGCAGTAGTTTCTCATCAAGATTACCTGAGACTTCTCACTTGAAAAGTCTTGTTCAGGTTACTCATTTTTGTGAAACAGTAGCTATACAGGAGGAAAATTTCCATAATAGATGTTTGTTTCAGGCATAATATTTTGGGGAAAAAATATAAATCACCTAATTCCGTGGTTTTGTTCCTCAAATCCTCATGAGGTTTTTTTTTCACTGTACTTAGAGCAAAGAGCTCATATTCTACCCTGGAGATACCTTTGCCATTTCTTTGCAACTCTAGCCTAAGCTAGATCACATTGTGAAACTCAAAAATTGGCTATTCATACACTTCCAGAAAAAAAAAACCCACTCTTCAAGTTCAAGAGCTAAATTCTGAAGGCCCTGTCGCTATTGAGCATGCTGTACCCTCCCACAGCACAGTTTGGATTGCTCAGCCTCATGAGCCCCAGTAAGCAACCTGCCTGTGGTTCAACTTTAGGCTACATTGTTCAGACACTTGTCAACTGTCTTGCCTGCAATGTCACTGCCTTCTTTGCTTATTGCTGGGCAGTGCAAAAGAAGACATCATGAGTCAAACTCAGAAGAGACAGAAGATGAAGCAGGAAGGGGTAAACAGATTTAGATATTGAGTCTGGTGTCAGTGAGAGAGGAAGGGAAGGGAACAGAGTCTGACTAGTGGAGAGGGAAGACTGGAACTGCCTGGGCAAAGGGACTTTCAAAGACCAACGAGGGGACCCAGGGTAAACGTTTCTGGGCATGTGAACTGTGAGTGGAAGCCTGAAGATGTGGGGAATAAACAGAAAAATTAGTATTTGATTATGAAAGTAAGGTATGCTAATTGCCAGCACTGTATACGGATTAAAATTCTGTACGCATATATAGAGAGGCATCCTGAATTGTTTCCCATCTTAGAAGTTACCATCTTCACATCATTAATAAATGTTCTTTAACACAGTATATTGTACTAGTGTAGAATCCGAAACATGCAGGTGGGCTGTTCTGCCCACCCAGAGCTGAAGTGCAAATCTAGAAGTGGGTTGATTGATACAATGTTTTCCTGCTATCTTTTTGCTATCCCTGAATTAGGCAGGCATGAATTTGGTTCGGCAGTAATTTCTGAGTTATGCTACAAGGTTTACATTTAGTTTCTTCCTGTTTTTAAAGCAGCCTTAGTGCAAAAACCTACCTTTTCCTATTAAACTATTTAAATTATTTCTCCCTGGAGATGCTGGGAGATGCAACCAGAGCAGCTGGAGTGTGATAAGACTTTTTGCCAGCCTTAAAATGCTATAGACCCGTGTCTGATATACTTCTGAAATGCCAGCACTGTGCATGGAGTAGAATTCCTCTTTCATGCTGCACTGAACACTGTGATTATGTTTGCAATACTATAAAGCAACTGTGTCAACAATAACGAGGAAACATTTATGGGGTAGGTTATTAAAACAATGAAAAATAGGCCAGTGCAATTTAAGTTCCTTTAGTGGGCTGAATCATAACTAGTTAAATAAGGAACGAAGAGATAAATAATTTATTACAGGATCAGAAGCATCACAACAAGCACAAGAAAATTGTCTTCACTTTAAACTGCACTCTCAAGAGGCTTCAAAGCAGAAGCACAGACAATACACACTGAATGTATTAGAGCAAATGCAAAAGGAAAGGGACTTAGAGGACCTGCTGCAGCCCAAAATGAAGCCATCACTCAACTTAAACATCAGCGTATGCACATAGCAACCAGCTAAACACACCAGACTAAAGTTTATGCTAAAAGCGGTTGTGGCTCAAACAACTGAAGACTACTGTGATGGCGAAGTAGATTACCTGTTTCAGCATGCACCCCCTGTTCCTGTCTGATGTGCTGCTGGGCTTCGTGCAAGCATGGCAGAAAAGAGGACTTAAATTTTTACTGAGAGGTATAAAAGCTCATTATAAAATTAAGGTTGCTTAGGAGTAAGGCCTAGCTCAGAGATCATCAGATTAAGGAGAAAATGCAGAGTAATGTTCATCTTTAGTTACTTATTCTGAAAGAGAATAAAGGAACAGAATAGACAGAACTCAGCATAATCAAATGCAACTTCCATTACAAGCCTGCATTTTTCATGCTAGGTCTGACAAATCGGTTCAAACAATCCAAGTTGTTTGTACTAACAAAGTCAATATTTCCAGAAATTAAGAACCTAGAATTAGGCTCCTGCTTCCATTTTGGGCCTTTTAATTAGGTTTTTCTGAAGTGCTGAAAACAGATCAACTCTAATTGATGGCTTTCATACGTTGCTTTTTAATAATAGCTCTTAACTGTTTGGCACTTCAGAGGTTTCAAATAAGACTGGGAGTGGATCAGAAAAGGATTGTTTGGTTTGATTTCACTCTTACAGAAGCAAGAGGATCTAACCTTTCCCCACACAAATTTGACCTCATGAGATTCCCACCTTGATCATGGTTCTGATAAGAATTTATATTAAAATCTTACAACCTTTTTTGAAATAGAGTCAATTTTTCACACTAACCCAGTATATGACCTTGGATAAAGGAGTCACACAACCTTCATATAGGCACAATTTGATTTTTAAAAAAATACACAAACACACACACAAAACCCGGATACTATACAACTTCCATAGCTGTAGAATAGAGGACAGCAGAGGAAGTTACTTAACCTTCCCAAACTGCAATCATAAGGATGCTTTCACAGAACAGCTTCTTCAGGATACAGGATTTGTACCTTGTGTGCAAAGCAGTGATACCACAACCAACCAATAATGAAAGAAAAGGAGACACTGGAATGATTAGGTTTAAGACCCACTGTTACTCTGTACTTCTACAACATTGCTGCAGAACTCAAATCACTGCTCAATTACATTTGTTCCTCTCTTCTTTAAGAAAGCAGAGAGAAACAGTGAGGGAGAGAGCACAAGCAAGAAAGCCAGAGAAAGGAGCAGGGGAGGAGAAAGTGGGACGACAATCAATAAAGCAAATTTTCCCTAGCAGCAAAAATAGCTGACAGACCTGCTTGCTAAAGAACACTGAAAATTACTTCGCAAGTAAAAGTAGCAGAGAAGTCAACTTGAGGGACTCATGGGAGAGCTGTTATTGACAGATACAAGGATGATATAATTGCTCAAGATGAGCAGGTTGTTCTTTTATCTCAATAAAGCACGTCTGGATTCAAAGATTGGAAAGACGGGCGTGAGACAATAGCATAAAGCCTGTTCCCAACTTATTTACATAATTTTATATAAAGGAGCATTGATGTATGAAGTGTAAAACAAATGTGTTGAATGCTGAAAATAAAGTATTACAGAGAACAACTTATGTACACTCTCAGCAATAAAGAAACTTAATATTTGATGAAATATACTTTTCCTGTTGAAGAAATGCACCGATTTTTAAAAAGGTTGAGTTCTATGTGTTCAAGAAAATATTTACTACTGTTATATAGAGTAGCTGATACAGTTGCATTTTAAATTGTTTCTTGTTAGAATTATATAAGAGAACACACTCAGAACAAACAGTAGATGAGAACAATAAACAGGATAATCTAGTACACATTTCCTCTCTTTGAGCTCCTACTGCATTTAGGTATCCCGCAACACATCCGTTCAGCCATTCTGGTACCCTTCAAGACAGATTTTGACCATTATGTGTTTTGGGTTTTGTTTCTTGGGGTTTTGGGGGAGTTTGGTGTGGTTCACTGCTGTTGTTGCTGAAAAACATAAGACAAAACTGATGACAGGTGAATGTATGCAGTAATGGGTGGGTAAAGAGATGGTATTTTCTATGTTTCCATTCTGTTATATGGTTCCTTAATGCTTTAAAGTGAAATTTCTTTGTGTAATAGAGAAACATGTTAGTATCAGTATCTGTACGGGAAATATTCTTTAACAAACTTCAGATACCTAAAACCTATCTTAACCCACACCGGTCCACCTCTCACAACGACATTACCTGAATGGTGTAATCCCGTTGCCAGGCTTCTGACCAGCCCCAGTGCATATGGCGTAAGTACCTAGCTTGGTTAACTGTATTCAAGGTGCAACCTAAAACCTGCCATACTCAAGGAAACACTTGTAAAGTCTCTTTTCCAAAGCTTATTACTTTTAAGGCTAAGAATTATACAATTTCTTCAGAGCTGTGGAGAAGAGGTCTCTGAAGATGCAGTGCTACATTTTCAAGAATGGCCTCTAATACTTTGAGTGAGATGTTCTAAATAATTCAGCCAGATGCTGAAAGTATTGGCTACCCATCTGTGATATTTAAGCACTGAAATTATCTTAAAGATCTGAAGGATAAGTTGTTTCTCAGCACTGCTCAAGAGCAGAACACAGTAAGCAACTATTTGCTTTAGTCCACATCAAGATGGTAAATTAACACCTGAAAAAAATAAGCAAATAATGAAATAAAATTAAAATGGAGTTGCATCAGACTTGTTCTTTATTTAAGCTTTAACAAAAATCCGCTTCAAAAAGTCTTCCTTTCGCCAACGTTTTTTCTTTGTTTGAATACAGGATCAACTGAAGAATGATGACACAGATTGTATCATAAATAATGATGAATTGACTGAAAACTATGAATTGCCTGCTCACATACCAGTGTCAGCACAGGACAGAACAGACTCCACCCAGGCTACAGGCAAGGAAGATATTCATGAAGGAGACCTAGGATTAGGAGGGTACAGACTCAAGCTTGAAGACACTACAGGTCAAATCGCAAATGAATTCATTGGCGTGACAGTGTGATGTTAATCACAAGAAGTAAGACTAAAACAAAGAAATAAGAGATGTGAACAAGAAGCTAGAAAGCGTACTAAGAACAAGAATCAAAGAAAACAGATTTTACCGACTAAATGCCTGTTCACCTCAGGAAAGAGCTTACCATCATCCGTATACCTACAACAATATGCAGGTTTTCTGACTGCAAAAGCTTTTCTTAAAAAAAGGATGTAGGACACTGCCAGCCCAGTGTAAATCCATTACAGTCACATGCTGTCTCAGATAGCACCTGACTGTACCCTACCCCTCCCGTGTACACCAGCCATTGAATGTTGCTTAGTCTTTAGTCAGCTGGAATGGAGACAAATAGCTTCCTAACATATTCATGCTCACATGATGACAGCACTTCTTATACAGCTGGTCCTGAATAGATCCACAGACAGTTACTACTCCAGTAGCTATTAAATTTATAAGCAAGAAGCAGAAAATTCTTTGTTTAATGAGTATATAACCTAAAAATACTTTAAATATGCATTGCAGCACCTCAGTCTTGATAGATCAAGCTCTTTCATGCTCACAGTATAGACTTCTCCTGACAGCCAGCCCAACATTTGCTTTCTAAATGCACCATCTAGCTTAAGTCCATACAGAGTTACACCAGGCTGCCACAAACTGAACACTGATAGTAAGAGACATTGAAGTCTATGAAATCAGCAACAGACTCCTTTTCATTGCTGCACTGAATGGGCATGACCACTATTTAAACACAAGATATTCCACAAGGCATTTGTCGTTACAGCCTCACAGCACACAAAGCTTACATGCTGGGAAAAATTTTGTTGTTTTGTAAAATCAAAGCATACGTTTAGAATGATCTAAGAAGTTGACTGTTTCTCTGTTTATTGCTCAAGGACAATGAGTTGGTTCTAATCAAGTATTTCTGGGAAAAAAAGCTGTATCTTAACACTGGCTTCTCCAAGGATAGATTTGTCTGTATCTATTTACGGTGGGCACCCAGTATCACACACATGAAGTGGTGGTTAGATATAAAAAAATAAAAGAAGGGAGTTTAGGTAGGGAAGTACTGTGACTGCATAAACGCAGTAACTGGATAAACAACTGGTCAACCATAGACACAGCTAGCTGCCATATACTATTATCAAGCATTAGCACAGATCAGCTTTTGCACATATCAGCCAAGTAGTGCAAACACAGGGATAGAGCCAGGCTTTTGTTGTTAGAGCACGTGCCTTTTTCCCCACCACAGAAGCTTCAACTAACTGCGCATGATAATGTTCCTACTAAGAAAGTTAAACCATGAAGAGTTTTTAAATCAGGTCATTCTTAATATACAAAGACAATGAGCAAGCAAGAAATTTGTAATCTACAAGAATAAAAATCAAGCCATCTCCTTGAATGATCATAAGGCTGAATAGGTCTTGATTTCACCACAGATGGAAGTTGAAATACAAACTTAAATATAATCAAGTTTTATTCATTCTTTTCCAAGCTAATTAATTTCTGGTTAAATGTGACTCTAGAACAGCTGTTTTAAGCATAAATTTGAACACTGGAGTTCTATCTGCTGTAACGAAAGATCAAAAGCTTAAACTGGCATTTTATTTTCCCCTAAACTCTCATCAAGGAACTTCAAAGGATCTTAATCCCTGTGTGGTTTAAAACAAATAATATTCAGGCATGATAACAAGTTCTAAGAAGAACTAATGAATTTCCAACTCCCTGCTTTGCCTTGTTTAGCTGCATGAGGTAGGAAAAGATGCACAGTGGGTTGCAATATGGTATGGAGAATGGATGAGGAGGTAAGGTTTTATGGCCTAGTACTGTGCATCCTACAGCATACAATAGGAGATAGCAAAGATCACAGGAGGCAGGATAAGCAGGTAGAGATCCACTGCAGCGAGGTGAATGTGGCAACACAGTGAGAAGATATTATCATGGATGGACACCAACACAGTGCTGATTTCAGTAGCCAGAGTTTCTGATTTCAATCTTCAGAATTGAGTGCATGTCACCAGGCTGCCTAAGCTCCTTGGGAAGCACAGATCCCAGTCCTTAGATTACAGTGCAAATCAATAAACTGCTGCAGTATTATGAAGATGCAAAGCTGTTTCTCACAACAGCTACATGAACTGGAAATTACCTCCTCTTCACCAACAGTTCTGCTTTTAGATTCTACTCTGAAACGCGCTCTGCAGCATACGCTACAGGGTTTTTACTGATTTATTTATTGTGCCTATGTTCAAATTTCTCACACTTGTGCAATGTGATAAATGGAGAGCTCTGGGGTCTGAAATTCTTTATATATCAAAAAAGTCTGCAGTGAATACTCTCCACACTGTTCTGCCTGGATGCCTTAAAGGGTCACTTTACTCGGTAAAGAAAGTCATCCCTTGCAACAGAAGAGTGTATACTTCACATCTTCATAGGTCAGATTTTTATGCTAAGACTATCAAGAGGCTGAATCAGTAGCTCCAGCAGGATGGGTATTTATCCTCTGGGACCATGCTCAGCAACTAAATATCATTAGTTTTTAGGAAAATTAGCTGCAAGCAAAGCTGAAATTTCTACTACATGGCGCTAAAAGTCTCAGTTATCCACTACACTCTTCAGCCTTGCCATTTCCTAATTTTAAGATAGTCTTTGCATGACATGCAGATCAAGAGAGTTAAAACAACATTAGAACAGATGATATATTTGTATTCACAGAGAAATTACCGGCAACTAGTAATTCTGTAGAACTCTAAACAGAGTAATGGATATTAAGAGAGACCTTCAATGTTAATTTATAGTTCATATGCTGGAGATTTAAACTACTCAATATCACACAGCGTTGACTGAACATGCAAGTCACTCATGATAAATGTGTAGCTATTCTTCCTATCTGAGTTAATCTAATAAAACCCCACTTGGAAATGAAATTTAAAATATGTTGTCAAAGCGTAGTGACTACATACTCAGTACGAAGGCCAAAATGTTAGAAGAGATTGAAATCTGCAATATTGCTAAACCTTTCCAGTTTCAGAAGTAATAACTGAAATTTCATACTGAACTGCAGAGCACATTTGGCTAAAGTTGGAAGCATCAGAATGAATCCTGACTATATACTGGACCCAGTCCAAAAAGATCGTGTACTAAAAATATCAGCTTGCCATGATAACTTTCACAGAGAAGCACAACATTTGGTAATCTCACTGAAAGCGGGGGCCATTGGAAACAAACATTTATGTTGCTCTGTTAAAAGCTCAAACTTTTCCATAGTAACCACATTAGGACTATCTTCAGCAAATTGATTAACCCTGCACATAACTTCAGCCACGAAACTAATTGCATTGAAGCTGTGAGAGCAGTTCACGCCCTTTCCACCTAGCAGCTCACATGCCTTGCTGGACTGAGGATAGTCTGTACAATAGGTCTGTCTCTCCTTTTGAAAGCTGATCTGTATTTTGCTATCGGCCATCAAGTAATGCTGCACTTGCAACATCCCGATTGCTATGTATATTTGGGTACAACATGAATGTAGCAGTACACATAAGTGTATCTCAGATGCACAAGCATTACACGTGCTTCAAAATTTTTGTTTTCAGAGACTGGGAATTCTTGGGATACAAATATTAATTATGGACCTCAGAGAACAAAGAAAAACATCCTCAATAACCACTTTAGAGATCAGAAGCCACTACTTCCAGAGAAAGAGTTGGTTTTCCCTTAATTCTTTCTAGAAAAATGGAAAATAGCCCTTTTCAACCTCTTAAAGCAAATCACTTCTGAGCATTTTAAATAACTTAACACAAGCAAGTTCATCTCTAGCAATATAATCCCAACAGACATGAGTTCTGCTCAGTGAGCTGTAAAAGACTTGTCAACGTTTTTATTTTATGAACAGTTGTTCAGAACCCAAATATTCTCCAGTTGATTCAAATTTCTTAAGCAAATGCTAGTTTAAGCCACGGCCTTGGGCCCAATACCCATCGCTGAATCATTGAGCTAAATATGAGTGTTCAGGAGAGTTAGATAAAACACGTGAACATGTTTTTCCTTGAATAGTGGTTTGTTTGTTGGTGGGGTTTTGTTTTTTACATCATAATCACATACTGGAGCGCAAGCTTCTGAACAGTATGAAAGGAAACTTTTGTCTGCCAATGCAGTACTTGTCTTTTTATTTGTTCCTTTCAAGTTATTAAAGGACAGCCTAGTGCAATGACGGACATCAGCCAAGCGAATATCCCCTTCAACAGTCTGGTGGTGCAAGTCACACTTCCAGATTTAAAAGAACCTACAGGACATCCTGACATGTGTTAAGAAGCACAGACAAATTCTTCAAAAAACAAAACAATGTCTGTCAGCTCCATGGTGCAAATCAATGGCTGAAGTTTGTCTTTCCCATATGACAAGCGCAGGGACTTTCCTACAGTTAACCCAAGGTGTGTCAAGTCTCTGTCTCCAACTTGGGCTCTGTTCCTAGTGGCCTCTTGACACCATCAGCACGGGCCCACTGCAGCTGCACTGCTGGAAAAGCCACCAGCCGAGACTGTCTTGTATTTTCATGGAATTCCACAGGAAATACCCACAGTCTTCATGTTTGAAATTACACCCTTCCAGCTTTCCCACTGTTAACAACCACACTGGCTTCCTCCCACACTGGCCCACCCTGGCTCTGGGCAATCTTCCCTCTGCACACCAGAGTCAGCGAGTGCTGTACAAGCTCTGCCGCACAACATGTGTAACAGGAATGATTCTGCTCACAAGTAAGCCTTTTCTCACCAGTGTGAGGGCAGAGGCAACATTTTCCCCACCTAATTCAGTGTCACCGCCCGACATTATTCCCTACAAAAATCAGATCTGATGCACAGAAGTGCAAATATCATTTCAGGCCTCACAGGATCCTAAGTGTGTGCAAGTCAAATTAACATCATCCTTCTGAGGTCCCAGCAGGGCTTGAAATTCTGGAGCCAGCAGCAGTAAAGAATACCCAGGAGTGTTTTCCAGCTACTGTTCCATACCAGTCTTTACCACATAGCTGTCTGCTTCTGAGGTGCTACAGAAAAGGCAGATGGACATAAAGAAAATAATGGTACTTTATTCAATAAGGACTTGAAACAAGAGAAAGCACTACACCTAACAATCTAAAAACTGAAGTAACCTTATGCCATGATATCAAGCATTATGCAGGCCTATGACAAGTTATACACAAGTGAATTGAAATAGGATAATATCCCATAAGCATAATGAGATTTATTATTCTAGAGGTACAGTACCTTATAAATATAACCTAGTACTTTAGAATATGTGCCTGACTGGAAATGAAAATATAAGAAAGAAAAGGAAATGAATAAATGAATGATGAAGGAAGTAAAGGGGGAAGAATCAGTGCCAAAGAAGATATTCAAATTGAAAAAGATCAGAAAGATATTCATAGCAACTGCAGACTAAAACCCAAATTATTTGCCAGTAGTGTGAGAAACTAATAGCTTTAAACACTCCTAAAAAACTTTGCTAGAGCTATATATCCCTGTCACCACTGCTGCACTGTAAAAACTTAGGCATTCCACAGGCCTAAAGGGAGGCAGCACTGCCAGCTGAAAGTTGACCAAATTTAAAGAAAATTAAGAAAAAGAACCCAAGGTGAAAGGCTAATCCTTCAACAGCACTGTTAGTGAAGCAATAAAAGCAACACAAGCCTGATATTTGCAGAAGTGTGGAAAAGCAACTGAAGATACAAGTTCCTCAGTCTACCTTATTTCATCTCTCCCTCCTTCACCAGCTATTTTTTTTTTTTCCACCAAGTTGTTTCTTTCACCTTCTCTGGTTTACCTTTATTTTAAGATGAATACTTTACTATCCCCACCCCTTGGGCTAGCAAAGTTTTATGAAGTCATTTTCTCCCTTCACATGATATCCACATCCAACACAATTTTAATAGTTCAAAAAACAAAAATGATGCAAGAGTGCGTGAACTATGCAACTTCTACCTTAAGCAGAGATCATGCCCAAAGACGGGTAGGTCAAACATCACAGTATCCTTTAGGCACTTCACTATGGCTTGTGAAGGTAAGAGTGCGTGCTCATATATTTTAACTACAGGAGCCAACAGGAACAAAAACCCTTAAAGGCTACAGAAACGATTTCCAGCAAAGCAGACATGACACAGTTTCAGAGCCACTCAGCAACATCACGTGAACAATCTAGATGTTCTTCTCCAATAATAAGGATGTGGCAGCTTAGCCTTCAAAAGCTAGGGCATGCTAGCTTGCATCCACTGCTGGGGGGATGCCAGCACACAGCCGATAGAGCTGCAGAGCATCGATACACACCCTAAATCCAACTACTGTCTTTTTTCTCTCCTCAAGCATACTCCCACAGCCCGGGGTAGCTCCTGGAAGGAAAAGCTCCCTCACCCATGGCAGACCTCACATTTATCTGCAGCAAACCAAGCACAGGTTTCTAGTTGGCAAAGTTGGGAAACTGATGTTGCTCATTTACTGTTTCATGGTCCAGGCACGTTTGCCTCCTAGTATTCTTAGAGCCCTGCTGCTGCTGTTGATTTGAGAGGTGACTGGAGCACCTTTTCTGATGGAAGCTAATGTGAGGTGGGTGCTTGAGACAAGTACTCCAGTCTCTGTTAAATGAAACACCAAGCCTATGCAAAAAAAAACCAAACATCACTGTTCTATTTTTTTAATAGTTTTGTTTACTGCAAGGATCGGTCTGCAAACACTGAGACCCTGATATTTACGGGCATGAACACCAGTAAAAGAGAATCTGCCACAGACCCCCAAACTCCTGCATCTAGCAGAGTTTCAGGCTAACCTGGTGTACTGAAGAATGTGATGGTCTATCCCTAAACTGAAGTTTTAAAGCACTGGAAGAGGACTTTGGTATACAGGCAGGAACATGGATGCAGCTTCCCTGACTCTTACTGTAGAATTCAGGTAGTCTGGGAAGGTCACTGTCAACCACCTTTGCCAACAATTAACTTTCACTTCAAAAAAATGAAAACATACATAAGGAACACTATTTGCATATGTTTGTAACCAAAGGCAGGTAATTGCAGCTAAACTTCCCAAGGAATAACAGTCTTATTGCCATTTTACAGAAGTTTTCACCTTCTGTAGATGCAACTATAAAGTCATTTGGAATATTCCTTCATGCTCATGCAATATCCGCAGTGAGCAAATGGTGACACAGCATGTACCATTAATACACAGTCTAAGACAGTTTGAATGCATTTGCATGAACAAAGTAATAATATACTTTTAAGTTGGTTTTATGTCCCACCGTAATCAGAAGTCTGAGGAAAACTATTTCCTGAAACCCTGGTTAACAAGGTTTGTTAGAGAACAGAAACAGATTCCTTGGTGCCCTTAAAAATAGCCACAGCTCATCACTGATTTAATCTGGTTTTCAAAAGATTTAGAAATGGTATCATGAGTCTTATCTGAATTCTCAGAGACTTTCATCAGGTACTTTTCTTTAAAAAAAAAATTCAACTCAGTAAGCAATGGGAGTAAGGAAGACCACTACAGAAATCAATTCTGTTCTTAGGGCTTTCCAGGTGATTTCTAGACCTGTCAATGACACAGTTATTTCAGTATCCCTCAATCTGCTGCACTAACCACAATGCTAAGTGTGTAACCCGCAAACAGTTTGTGCAACCACACTGTGCCAGCCTGGATGACCGGGGCAGTGGACATCCAGATGCTGTCAGCAGTGCACAGCCTCCCCTTTGCCACTTTCCCCTTCAACCCCTTCAGGAATCTGATTCAGGATAAGTTGAAGCAGCACCTAACAACCCCCAGTTCATCTTCACAACTAAATTCATTTTTTTTGAAGTCCAAGGTTGTCCAAAGATTTGTTTCAGTTCTGATCAGCACTGTAAGCTCCCTACTGCAATAATGAAACTGATTTCCACTGCAGCATGTCTCAGCTACCATGTAAGGAATAATCTGAAGACCTAAACAGTACTGACCCCCTTCAGGCCACTGCTGCTGGATTTGGGTTGGGTTTTTTTTTCCCCCTCCTTTTTTCAAACTTCAGGATACCCAAGGAAGACCAGGCTAAGCCATAGGCAAGCACGAGGAGTGGTCACGTATTTGTTCAGCCTCTCAGCCTCCCAGTCAAGGCAATGTGGAGCAGTCTGCATGACTTCTCAGGACAGCCAGGATTTGTGTCAAAGCCCAGTGTGTGTTGCAGCTTATTTTACCACGGCTGCTCCAGCATATGCCTTCTGTACGATTTGGTCTCTTGCTCATAACAGCCTTAGTTGATGGAGATTCTCAGAAGCTTCCCGTACAGAAAGGCATTACTTCAGGACACAGTAGTACAAGGCTTGAGACATGGTTGTTAGAGCTAAGCAATACCCGAAGCTCTTGAATTCTTTGTGGTTTCAACGTCCAGGATTTACTCATGTTGAAAGCCCTGGTTGGGACTCAGTTTATTTAGAGTAAGCTTTCACCATCTGTTCTTCCAAATTCTGAAAACATGAAGAGAATATGCTCCACAAGCAGCTACCAACACAGATAAGCTCTGCAATTTATATTGGGATATACTGTATACACAGGGAACACACTTCATAAGATCTATCAGGTTTCTCCTTCAGGCATAAATATAAGGACTGACCCTCTAATGGTTTAGTTTTGCACCACAGAAAAGATTTTCTGGTTTACATGAATTTGCCATCATGCAGCTCCTCAGTATTACGTGGAGGCCCAAACCCTTTGAAACTAAGGCGGCTTATAAGATTTTTTTTTTTAATTAAACTGGCCAACTTTACTAATACATCACCTACCTTCACACAGACCTTACAAAGAGGTTTTGTGTTATCTAGCAATTAATGTCTCTGAACAATTAGCAAGTTAAGCTACAGCTACAGTATAATTTAACCAGTTGCAAGCCACAGCCACATGAAGAAAACGCGTGAGTATCTACCACCCTGAAAGTACAGCTTCAGGGCCTTATTCCTGACTTTTTGGTTCATTTCCACCTACTTGACAAGTCATGCCTCAACAAACTCCGGCCCAGTTCTGCAGCATTATAGCTACCAGTTGCCTGTAACTGTGCTGGGGATAAGGCATTGGAGCATCCTTACATTAGGCTTCTGTGAAGGAATCTCCAGAGGATGACCTGCTCCACCAGCTCCCAAGGGTGCAGAAGCCTGGCCAGACCCTGTTCACACCTGCATAGACAATGGCCATCCCAAGCAGACAAGAAATACACCCTTCTCACTCTCCTCCTGCAGGGAGAGATATTTCCACGTTTCTCTCCAAGGTAAAGTGGTTTGACAAAAAGCCACCACTACTGAAGACTGAAGAAACAAATCACCTATTCCTAGTACTCATCCCCAGTCACGGTGTTATGCTGATGCCTCCCTGCAGATGGCAAACTGTCCTCCTGCATTGGCCCACTCTCCTTGCGTCTTCAGAAGGGGCAGATCTGCCTCAAAACCTTTGAAAAAGTGCTGTAATGTGTATGAAGAAGCTCAACAAGCATCACCCCTTTGAAGGTAGCCATAAACCCTCTTGCCCTTAGAATCAGTCACGTCCTTCCCCCCGCCCTCCCCATCCTCACCCCATATACAAAATATTCTTTTTTGTCACAGCAATGCAGACAACTGGCAAAGCCAGTGCAAGAGTTCACAGGACAAAGTCAGTTCTCTGGTCTGACATTCACTATGGCCCACTTTCTGCACCTTATTATTTCATTTCCCCTTGGATGGTCTTTACCTTTGGTGTTCCACGCAGTGCCATCCATAAGCTACAGAATTCAGAGTGACTCAGACACAGTTAAATTAGTTGTCATTGTTGCAGGGCACTTGCTCTAAAACTGATCAAAACACTCAGATGTTTTGTGATTAAAAAAGCACCTTTACATCAAAATCAAACATTGCACAATACTGATTTCACTGAAAGCTCCATGGAAGAGAAGTCAATATTAATCATTTTGATGGTTGCTTTGTTTTGGTTACAGTTTTGCACATTTGTATCCTTACTGCATTAAATATGAGTGTAGAGGGATATTATTTGACATTGTATACTATACCCAGATTCAAAAGTCAATTTAAAAAGACAAAAATTATGAAACAACAATAGTTGAGGTCCCCATAAGGAATTTCAGATTTTCGTTCTAGTTTAGAAGGGAGAAAACATTTCAGGTACAAGAATTTTCTCTCCTCCTCAGGATTAGCCATTATAAAAACACCAATGTGGCTCTTTGAACCTTGGCTAACAGAGCCTTTTTACGCTGCTTCCAGGCCCAGAGCCCAGCTGCTACAGCCAACAGCCCCACAGGACATGCACAGGGCTTCCCAGATAAGAAAGCAGAAGTATCTCTCTGCTCCAGCAGTGACAGGGTAGTAAAGAATATCATTTATAACATGAACTCCAGTACTCTCAAACCAAGCTCACTTCCTCTCTTTGCTGGCTCCCTGTCAGCTTCACCCAAACAATCTCCATCCCACAACAATAATCTTTTTTTCCATGACAAGGCCTCAAAACCCCCAGAGGTTTAAATGGGAACATGACGACAAAGCCAGGAAACTCACACTGGTTAAAAGAAAGGACAACTGTCTATTAATATGTTCATGGGCAAAAGCATCTGTTAAACTGGAGCTAAGTCTGAAATTAAGATTATATTAAAAAAAGAACTTATGAACACAAAANTGGGAACATGACGACAAAGCCAGGAAACTCACACTGGTTAAAAGAAAGGACAACTGTCTATTAATATGTTCATGGGCAAAAGCATCTGTTAAACTGGAGCTAAGTCTGAAATTAAGATTATATTAAAAAAAGAATTTATGAACACAAAAAGAGAGAAGTTTCCTGCATAAATTATTCAGTATAAATTAAACACCCAGCTGCACGTAACTGGCAGATTTCTGTTAAAAACTAAAATCATACGTCATTCATATAAGCTATCCATTTGGCAAACATTTGTTTTATCCCCTTACAGATAAAATTGAGACATTTTCAAGTATCACATCTCTACATCAAAGGGAAACCTATACAACAGGTATCACACATTTGGGAGAACTTGGCAAGTCCCCTACGTTTGCAAAGTTGGGTTTTGGGGGTTTCTTTGGTGTTTTGTTTAAAAAAAGTTCTAGGGGGGAAAATCATATAAAGTTTATATAGAAAGGAAAAAACTTTTTTGAAGAGACAGAATATAGGAATCCTTTCCCCAGTAAAATCACTTCTGCTAGTATAAAATCTGGACATCTATTTTCAGAAGAAAATGCTTTATTTTTCTTCAAACTCTTTCCCTTGGACTTTTCTCAGTTTGATAACATAATTCCAAACTAAAGATTTAGTTTCAAACCAAAAAGTGGAATAATTGCCTTTTTCCATAAAATCTAATTCTGTTATTGCTCAGCAGAAAGCTAAGAGGGTAAAAGTAACTGAGATGCATCAATTTTCCCACAATTTTATTTCCATTTTAAAATAATTAGAGCAATTAGGAAATTTTCAAACTTGAAATGGCATTCAGTTTCAGGGCAGCAAGAGGAGCCACCACAGACATTTCTAACACTCAGAAGAGAGGAGGCCATGGTCACAAAGGTGCTCCCACCAGCACTGGGTCCTGGAGAAGGGGAAGGAGCAGCTGTGCTTGCAGACTGCAGCTCTCCCTACCTGGCCTGTCAGCTGTAGGAAACCTACCCATCTGCCACAAGAGCTGGGCCTAGGCAGCTATCTCCCACATGCTTTTCACCTTTATTTCCAGCGTTGATGACACAGATGTTGCTGGCAATAACCAGCAACACAGTTGCCCCGTGATACACAAGTTTTAATCATCCTGTTTCTCAAATGCAAGCAAAGTGGATATGGTTCGTGTTAGGAGGGGAAGGCTATTGGGGACCCAGTGGGATCTTAATTTCAGATCTACCTGCTGAAGTCTTGATCTGTGCATGAGTCCAGCTGCAGGTTTATGTGTGAAACGGCTTAATCCTAACTGGAAGTTAGTACCAGTGTTCTTGCGGTAAGAAAGGGGCTTGCCGCTTGCAGTGGCAGTTGCGCTGTAAATGCTTCCCTTTTTGTGGTGCTGCTTTTCCCTGTCTTGCATGAGTGGCTTGAATTCAAGTATCTAAAGTAGGTTTTACAGCAATCTGAAGAGCTGAACATAGTATACGTCTGCAGAGCGCAGCCTATGTCTCTAATGCACTGGCAGGACTATTGGTTTTTCTGAGAGAAAAAAATCCAACTAGCAACCCAATTTGCATTTTTTTTTATTTTACTTTTTTTAAGGAGGGGGACCAGTTTGACTTTAGGAATTTAAAAACTCAGAAGGCAAATATCAAATAATTTTATTGATCTTTAAACTTAAAGAGGATACTATCAAAAATATCCTGTCTGCCTTTGACCTTAAGGTACCATCTCCCTTTGTATCCGGGGGACAGACGAATAAATGGAGCCTCTCCTTTTCATCTTATTCTGGGGAATGTTGCTTATAAAGTTTACCAGGACATGCATGCCAGTCACATGCCTCTCTGCATACATCTGGCCTCCTTGCCAGTGCTGCCAAGCAACCCAGCCATGGGAAAGCTGCATTTGCCCTTAGCTGAACCCAAACTAGCTGCGATACAGGGAGGCAAAGCTGGGAGACAGTCTTCAGAATCATCTTTTCTGCTGAACCAGAAGATTAATCCAAAGTCAGTACCCCAAAGAGTAGGAGGACAAGGGATTTGAAGGCACTTTTGTTACACAGCTGAGAAGTTAGTAAAAGCAGTTAAAGAACAACATTTCTGAGACAGGGTTTATTCACCATTATTTTCTTGCCCACTGAACCATTATTACTGAGAACATGCAGCTTAGTGCACTCCTGCTCCATTTCCTGACCTTTAGCAAGGGGGAGGGGGAGGCAGAATGAAGAGCAGGTCACTAATGGTCTCGAATTGCCTCTTGAATGGGATAATAGCCACTGTCGGGGGTTTGGAGGGGTTCTTTTTTGGTTCTATGTGGGTTGTTTTAATTCACTCCTACATTCCCGCCCCACTCAAAAAATTAATGAGGGAAATTCACAACTTGAACTCATCTAGTCTTATTTGAAGGAAGCATCAAATTGTGTTTGCCAGAAGCAATTACGTGCAAATCAGCAACTGTTAGATAACCGAGGGGTTCCATTTACTCCAACACAAGCGTGTTGCTTTGCCCCTCTTGTATGACAAGCTGCAGATGGGGTGAGGAGTCTGTGTTCAGACAGCTAGGCATTATGGTGGGTTTACACCAGGACTTGCAGAGAGTCCAGACTGAACACGGCAAATAAAAGCTGACCCATCTGGTGGGAGCAGATTGCATCAGGGGCTGCTGCTTACTCCTCTCACAAAAAACTCTGCACACAAGATTACAGCCATGCTTTGGGCAGAACAGGCTCGGTGCTACCAGTCCTGGGAGGGCCCAGTCCTGACCCAAGGAACCAAGACCTAAGTAGTCTCTATCCCACATTTGAAAGAGTTGGTAATCACAGTTCGTGTCTCCTATTGCAACTCTGGTTTTAACCATTTCCCTCATCTCTGTAGCCTTGTTTCTGCCACAAGGCAATGCACCTAATCACCAGTCTAAGACTCCAGATCTCCCCTAGGTACTTCAGCTTTCCAGTGCCAAAGAATAATACACCAACATTAAAAATCAAAATAAATTAGTTCAAAACTAGTCAATAGCTTTTCAGGCTGTTTCTCAAACCTGAAGTCATAGCTGCCTACATATGCCTGTAGCTTGGAAAGCACTGCATTGCTCATGCTGGGGAGCACAGCAACACCCTAAGTCTCTGCCAGACGTGCCAGCACTGAGCACAAGACAGATAAATAAAATGACAGCCTCAGTCTCTCTGAACATGCAGGTCTCAGACCTTCATGTCATCACTAGCTATCTCCCAGCTACTGCCAAGATCAGTGGCTACACAGCTCAGCATTTCAGCTATTCCACTTTTAAAAGATCCCTTTGCTGGCATGCTCTGCCTCTTCCTCAAAATGTGCCAGTGGCACATAGGCACCATTGAAACACAGTGTTTTCATTATATAAAGCCTAAATTTTTCTTCTCTTAAATTCAATCTGTTGATCATCATCATCAAAATGAAGCATCTTTCTTCTTGGCATTTACACCCTTCAGAAACTTGAAGACCTTAATGTTCTCACAGAAAATGAGTTTACTTTTGCTGCTTTTTTCAATGGCCTGAGCCAAGTTCACTTAAGCTGTGAAAGAGACTGGAGCATAAACCAAAGAATGCCTCTCTCTTTACTTCCACTTTTAAAAGTGAAAATTTAAGCAGCGAAGTAGTACTTCCAGCCCTCACGTGTTCACGTGCTTGGATGAAGCAATGGACATACATCTTGTTTAGAACAACCTACATTTTTGTCACTGAAGTTGACCCTCTGCACGAATACATTTCTAATACTTTTCCAGAAAGAGGGAGAGACATCTTTCCTGTCACAAGTAACCAAGAATGCATGATTCCTGCCAATCCAAAGGACAGACAGCAGTGTCCCATGACCTCATGGGGCTACAGGAGTCAGAAAACAGTGCCACTTACTGAATCAAGAGAATCGCTACACACATTTTGTAGAAGGTTGTTTGTCCGGGGAAGTCTAGTACTGCTTAACTGTTGCCAAACAACCCAGAGTTGAAAGCGCTATGAAGTGTAAATAGAACAGAATAGCACTGCCATATGAGCTTTGTACTGTCTTTCTAACTGCTTCCCTTTCCTGCCCCAGCAAAGGGATGCACATAACCTGACTCAACATTTTCATTTGTTCAGCAAGGCGGCTGTTTCCAGCCCCACCAGACAAAGAGCTGAGTATTTCCTCTCACATTAACGACTACTCCTATAGGCAGGTAGGCTGCCATCTATCTCTCATCACTGCCTTTCCCTTTCACAGAAAGAAAGATCCCTCCCTGTGGCACTGTGGGGAACACAGAGCCCTTTGCGCTGTCTGCAGTGCCTGCCTGGCAAAAAAGGCCAGGGCTTTTATTGCTCTGAATATGCCCTCTTGAGACCCACTATATTGTCAATTCATTTCAATAGCCTCAATAACATCCGCTTTGTGAAGGTCTGAAAGAGAAATTCATCCTTGGTGTAACGTTACTACCCTCAGTGGAGTTGTAGCAGAGTTGAATTGGGACCAAACTCTTCACTTTGATTTACATTAAAGGCTGCTTTGCCCACATGTATAATTATTAGAGGCAGATTCCTTCTCTCCCAATATCTAACCACTTATCCATACCTGCTATTTCATCTTAACACAGACATCTGAGTTATAGACGTGCCTATGTGAAGTAGATCAATAGGTGCTCTCCTGCCCCTGCCAGTATTAATTCAGCATCAGACATGTCTTTGCCACTTGCCTTTGTAATGTTTTTGTGGAGGAGGTAAGGGAGTTGGCAAGTATTTCCACTGGTTTGGTGTCCTTGTTTACAGTATATGGAAAGCTTGCCAACAACACACCAAATGCTCTCAAATTAAGGTCAGTTCAGTGGCTGTGATTAGATTAATTGTGACTGACTTTAAATCCTTCACTTCTCAGCCATAAATCCATCCTGCTCCCCAATTACCTGAAGTAATGACTAATGCCAGGTTCCTCTAGTTACATTGGAAAAGGGGAAAGTGCTTAGGGATTAGACAAGAAAGTCCGATGCTTCCAGCTTATTTTCAGGCTTCCATCTCCATCAAAATATTAAATATGATGAGAGAAGCCATATTAATTATATTGCTCCTCTCCTTTTCATCCCGTGCTGTGTAAGTGCCATACACAGCTCATTTTCCTTTCAGTTGATATTAACTGCCATTTCCTGACTCTTTCCCTGACACATTCTTCTCCATTCATTTCCCAATTCGTTTGTCATTATCATTCACACATGCAGACTTCCACTGCAACAGCCAGCATCCCCATTAAGAAAAATCAACATAGGCATCCAGTCTCTTCCCTCTTCACTATAACTATGCCAGCATATCTGTGGATTTTTTTTTTTTACTCCTTATTTACATTAGCAAAAGACAACCAAAAGGTTTTGTCACATCTAGTGCTGGGCATCCCCAGCTCCCACTGAGGCATGAAAGCCAATAGCCCTCAAACACCGATTCTTATTAGTGGTACAATCAGGTAGGCATGACAAGAAACAGATTAAGCCTTCCCCACATCTTGAAATGTAGTTAGCAAGATGAAGTACTATGTGTATTGACCATGGGCTACTGCAATACTAATAAGCTTGTCTTTTCTCATAAATATGAAGCCCAGTTCCCTTATGAACTGAAGACATAATCATGCATCTTCATTTTTAACTAGCTGTAGGAGAATCGCCACCTCCTCCTCTCGCATTTCCTCTACAAATGGCTCGACAGCACACGTAGCCCTCACTATACACAATTACTTTTCCTGAAGTTGGGTGGCTTCAAAGACCAAGGCTATAAAAATTAAGAAACTTCTCATGGTATTTGCACAGCATGTGAGCCCTGATTTCTCAGGGGATTCCCATTCCTATCACCCACATATCTGTTTCACTACCAGCACCTGACAAAGGTAAAGCAATTGCAGTCTTGCAGCAAGCCAGGAATAACAGCAAACTGTTTGCCTATGAAATATATCAACAGTTCTCAGCCTCAGCTAGAGAAATTCTCATGAACTAAGAACTCATTAAGCACAGGATATAACTAACTCTTTGCACACTGTAAATAGGGCTTGTTAACTGAAAACATTCCTTAAGAGATTGCTCCTTGCTTTTTCTTGTCTAGTGAGGTTGCACAGAAAGGTTTAGGCTACTGTTTACAACAGAGAGCCTTAAGTGCCCAAGCACCACTAATGACAGAAGGCTTCATTAGATTTTTCCCTATTTTCATTATGAAAAAAGGTTAAGGACAGTTTGTGCTTTACAGGGTTTCCTTAAAGTAAAGTGATCTTGAATACTAGACTACAGGGGCTGGGTTGTCTTTTTGCAGCTGCTGTATGACAGATTGTTCTAATCACAAACTCCTCTTTATAAAGAAAAAGGAAAAAAAAACCTGTGCGGTCTGTATTTTATTCTTGTCCCCAGTACTGAGAATAGTGTTTCCTATAGGAAACTTTAACCAATAATGATATATTCTGGACAACACCCATCATAGACACTGGCTAATATCTGTCACAAAGTATTTCATCCTAGCTATAGCTCTGAAAACTAAGGCACACAAAAGCAGTTTTTCAGCGTGCCTGCCATTTGCAAGACAGCTGCTATACAGTTGTTCAGGCACACAGTCCTGATTGGAGTCAGGCCATTTTCTTCCCCCAGTCCTCAGCAGCATATGAAGGGCAGCCTTTCGAGGCAGGAGGACAGCATCCCTGTGAGCTCACCCTGCTTGCCAGCTGCAGTTGCTAGGGAACTTTGTCACGGCAAAAGTGTCAAACAGAGCTGTTGTCATGGGGCTGTTGCTACTGCGCTTCCAACCCGAGTGCCAAAGCACTGACCATACTGCATGAAAATCCCCGCTAGCTTTGACATCCCTCAATTACATCAGGACATCTCTATCCCCCGTGGAGAAAGAGCTGCTGGCGTTATGAGGCAGATTATGTTGACTGAAAATTAGTATCTAACATCAAAGATAGAGCATCTTTGTATACAAGAGCACTGCATTGTTTGTTGGGTGTTGGTTTGTGGTGTGTTGGGTTGGTTTTTTTTTAAATTAAAATTGTATCTTCAGACAACAGTCAAATCACACTGGTTTACAACTTCAAAAATTGTGTCATGCTAGACAAGAGCCTTATGAAGGATTAAAAAAATAACTAAAGAATAACCATGCACTGCACCTTAAATGCTGTATTGCAGTTTTTGATAAAAGCATGCAGCATGGATTTGCTGCTATCTTAGTGAAGGAGGAAGAGAGGGTATGGGTAACAGCAGAAAAAGCCCATTCTGTCTTTGGCACCTGCTGGAGAAAGAAATACTGGATCCAGCTGAGCCTCTGATCAAGAAGAAATCTGTAGAGTGACAATTTGGCTATGAATTTTCCTTGCAAATGCAGCAGGTGATCATTTGGGGAAGTGGGGAGAGCTGGGGGAAGAAGGGAAACAAACAGTGCAACCCTTCTACTTCCTCACTCATGATTTTCATCCCTTTAACTGCAAATTGTACCAAATGCCAAATCAATTGTTCCATGACCTTGCACTAAGTGAAAGGGCACAACAAGAATCTCTTAAAATGATGAAGGTAAGCTATCACAGCTTGTGAAAACAGTAATCAATAAACCACTTCCCATTTAACAACCCTCCTTCTAACCGGATCGGGATTGAATGCACTCTGCCTACACTATTCATTTAGGAAAAAAGAAGTCAACCACACACACAACTGGGCCAGCTAAATACATGCAAGACACCGAATAATCCTTTTACCGCCATGACTCCAAATCACAAAATTAACAGTATATATCTTATCTAGCCACAGAAGTTATAGACTAAGAACTTATGCTCATCTGTGTCCTCATAGCAAGAGCAGTATAATCCATTAATTCTGTGCCCCTTTCTCTTAAGTATTGCAAGTCTTATTTATTTTTCATCTTTATCTGTACTGAAAGGTCAGTAAAGAGGAAAGACTCTATTCTCAGTTCTACCAGATATTGGGAAATCTGTTCCCACTATTTTCTGTCTGAGACTAAGAACTACTGTTCTGTGAGCTTAATTTATTTGATTCTTGCCATTTCACGGTTATTCTTCACTTCCCACCTATGTCCTCCTTTTTAAGCTGTAACATATTGTTGGGACTCTTACAAACAGCTTTCCTACAGTGACACATAAATACACTTAAATTGCAGATTAATTATTTTTAAAGTTGTTTGGGCTCTTCTGCTGTTTACACCACTTGGTAAAACAGACATGGATCCTGACTGGGGCCTCTAGGCCTCCCCACATGCAAATAACCAGCACATACACCCAACATTAGAGTGAAGATTGTTAGCGTCCCCATTCTACAAAGGATAGAAACTTATGGCACAGAGAAATGTAATTTTTTTCCAATGGTTGTCAGGATCATTTGTACTAGAAGCAGCTCCCAGAAGTGTACTTTTTGGTCATAAGACACTTGCAGCCTCCAAAACGCTTTTGCCCCCTATGCTGGAATATTCTAATTCCTCCATTTTCCCCTCCATGCTCCATCCCACCCCTTTCACTTTAGGGTACATCATATTAGACATTAGCAGCCTTCCTGACTTTCCCATCTGCTTTCATTTTCATGGTCTTTTCCTTGGGGGCGTATTTACCATTACATACGCCAGGAGTGCCCAGGGACAACTTCACACACAGCAGTACTCTGCTGCACTGTGCCCGCATACCCACAGAGCAGCCTCCTCTGCCCGATGCCCACACAGTTTCTCTCTGGGTATGAGGCGCATTCTCTCAGGTGGGCACCCAATGCTGCCACAGTCCTGCCCTTCCCACAGGGTCCCTGATGAAGCCCATGAACCTCTCTCCCCAGGCTGCTCCATTTTGCTTCATTGGCTGCTGACTTTCCACTGCCCTGGTGCTTCAGGCTCACAGTGCCTTCATAACAGCGGTATTACATGCTGAAGTTGTTCAGCCAGGCTGTTACTTGAATCAGCCCAGGATTTCTAAAATAACATTTTTTGTTACAGCTGCAGGCTTGGCCTTACGTGTCACTGCATCCCAATGCTTTGCTCCTCCTCCCTGAGCAGCTGCCATTCCCTCTGGAGCCCCTGCAAGCTGCTTTCTTTAGACAGACCATCAACTTCCCTGCTGCACTCGGCGAGTGCCTCTCATCATCAGGAATGGGAAACAGGACTTAATTCCCAGCTAGTTTCCCCTCAGTTGCTGGTCTCCTGGAGCGAAAAGCAGCAGTTTGCCCTCCCTGGGTGCTAGCCAGCTAGGCAAAAAGCCCAAAGAGAGACAACAAGAGCAGCACAAACGATTCCTTGTCTGGTGCACCATCCTGATTTTAATTCAGTATTCTGTTTATTATCCAGAATATTAAACTCATGTCCTGCTTCTCTGGAGCCAAGAAATGTAGACTGTGAGGGTGGGTCATTTCTTTGGGAATAAACCAAGCCAGGAGTGCCAGGCTTCTTGTACTCCTGCTCTAATTTGTTGACACGTATGTATATACTTGGAGAAGATCAGGCTTGGCAGTAGCAATTTGCAGCTTATAACTCACAGATGCAGAATGGCTCTGAATAACAGCTCTGTTTTGCAGCAGTCAGACCACTTCTCCAGCTCTGATGCTTTCAAACACTATGTGCAGCTTCATGAAACCCTGCAGACCTAATCTACAAGGTCTGCTTTTGTCCAAGGCCTGAGCTCGCCTTGTTAACATGAAAAAGTAACTGAAAACGTGAGTCTGCACAGCGTCCTCTATCAAACACTGGAGTCAGAGAGTATGATTTGCCTACAGTCAAACAACAAGTCGCAACAGAGAATTTGCTCTCCATCCGTTACCAAACTCAGAGAAATGGAGTTCTGAGGGGACAAAGATATTCACAAATCCATGTCAAGTTCAGCAAACAGGTTTTAAACAGAAGTGTAGATGGGAATTCTTGAAGAGGGCCAAATAATCTGAAAAATGTAAAAATTAAGTAAGTTACTGTCTTGGGAAATACCAAGATATTTTTGTTTTACATTTTCAAAATGAGTCTTCAACTTGTCTGAAACCACATTTCTATGAATCTATTTGGGGTGGGGAGGAAGGCTGAAATAATCCCAAAAATCTATTTTGCTTCATGTCAAAAAAAAAAGAAAAAAGAATCAGTTGCCACCAAAGTGTTTCCTTGTTCCGCATTTTGTTGAAAAGTACATGCACAAAAGTTTGTTAAATCTAAACAGTGGTGAGCTCAAAAAATTTCAGTTTTTTGAGCAGCTCTTTCTAATACCAGACTATAAACCACTCTGCTCTTTTGGAATCCTACAGACTCTTCATAACTGTAGAACTACTACTAAGCAGGTAAATACGTTTTTGCAAAAGCTGAGCCCAGAATAGCATTAGATTAAAACTCTTCAAGCTTGAATCCTCTCCTAAATGTATGGATACATCTAAAAAAACCATTTCTGGAACAGCTGGATGAAATTGCATAGGGCAGCTTGGGAGGTTCCACAACAGAAATCTCACCATTTCCTCTGGACAAGTATTACCTCTCCCATCTCTATCCCACGTAACTCTGCTTTGAAAAGGTGTGATTGTTCCTGTATTTTTAAATGTAGCAGCCAACTACATTTCCTTGAGACTGATTGATGAAGCCATTACAGCATTTAAAATGCAGTTCAATTCCCAAGAAAATATTGTGTGTTTGAGTTTGGATAATGCCTCAAACAAAGGGGCACACAGGCATTTTCAGAGGAAGAAGCCTTACATCTACGCAGTTGGATGCCTGTGGCACTTCATTTATAACAGTCAGCCATGCTGCTCCTAGGGCTGCTTTTTGCATAACACTACACGGTTAGATATATAGGACTTCCTTGTTTATTTTTTCTACTGTTTTGACAGCAGTCATTCTGAAGCAGTATCTAAGTTTAAAGGGCTGTTTTGCAAGTCAGCCAATTTGAAATCAGATCCAAGATCAACAGATCCGAGTCCTTGAAGGCACATTTTTCCAGCTGACACACACAAATACACCTTCTTCTCTCAGTCGCTAATTAGAACCATGTCAAACTTTAAGTCTGGCTCTGCAGTATGCTCACAGAAACTTCAAAGAGACAGGAAAAGGCACAAGATTATTTGCTCTGAACATTTAGCGAAATTGCCATTTTTTCCCCCTTGGATGCTGGGAGTGCACATAGCAGTTCTTTTTGTTACAGATTACTGGATTGTTTATAACACTCTGCGTATTACTAGTTTCACATACTTGAATACCTCATTTAAGGTTTTTTTTCATTTGAGGATTACTGAAAATAAATAGAAATTACAGTTACAGCCTCAAAGATCTAAAGAAGGCTGTAACACAGGAATCCTTTTTAAAAATTTTTCAGGGTCATTGACAGCTTGAGTATACACCATGCTCCCCAATTTTCACTTGTTACCCAAGGTGAGTCTAGTTCACGCAAATTTAACCAACATGAGAAACACACATGCTACCTTGGCATCATAAGACACAAAGAAGGGCAAGTCACAGACAGCTTCCTCAACTATTTTTGTAGTGCGTAAGCATGTACTGATCTTGAAGGTGATGCAAGTTGATGTCAAAACTGTAAGATACACTACTAAGCAGTTGGAAAATGTTATTGGTTTGAGGCAAATAAGGCACAGCTCTTACCTGGAAATCAGCTCATTACCATTGGAAGACTTTGTACAGTAGGGATAATGCTGCATACTGTCTTCGTGTTTCTCTGTTTCAGGGTGAGTAAACACGTACATACATAAATCAAGTTATACATACAGTTTATCTGCAATGCAGTCAAGAACTGTATCTGCAGTACAGAAAAGAAAAAACTCAAACTAGCTTTGAGCTAGACCGCTCTGTTATCCACAGCAACAAGACTGCAGATTCCTGGCATCCATCAGGGTCTGCACAAGCCCATTCAGGATCCCAAGCGTGCACTCAGTAGCTCAGACCTTGTGCCTGAAGCGTGGCTGCTTTCGGAGTGGAGCTTTACCACAGCTGTCATCCTTGAGTCCTCACACGGATCAGTTCTACCTTGGACTTCCATAAAGGTACCTACTAGTCCCTTAAAGTCTGCATCTGGTGCTTCCTCAGAGAAGCTGAACTGCTGACCCTGGACACATTGCCACAACTTCCCACATGATGCTAATGTGGTAGTTGATCACTTGGATTGGAAAAGCAGGGAACAGTTTAATAACTGTGCCTGAAAACTACTGGAAGACTTTTGCATTCCTGTTCGTTACGAACACATACAGTCTTGCAAGATGACATACGTACCTGTGAAACTGCTCAAAAGCCTCCCACAAATGCTGATATTAGTGATAAAGCTACTGAAGAATCTCACCTGAAAGCACAGTGCCTCACATGGTGGGTATTGACTTGGGAGAAATTCTTGAATGTTATGCATAATTGAAAGCCATGCTTAGAAATTTTAAAACAGATAAAACAAGAGAATTGACTTGTGTGTCTAACTTTTTTGTTATGTGACCTCATGCAATTTCTGTCTCGGTGTACTCTTCCATGAAATACATTTACTAGCAGACAGGAGAATCAATACACAGAACTACTATAAGATACATTGATCCCCTTGAATAAAGTGTAATAGGCGCAAAATAAATTATTCGCTATATTTTGCAGAAGGGACAAGACTTCTGCTGGATGGTCAACAGTCTATTCATCAGATCATAATTACAGGATCCTACACACTGCTTTACTGTCAGAGCCAGGGCAGAAGCCACACATGGTTTCTGCCCAAAAGCATAACTCCCCAGATCACTACTGACCAGAAATGACCCTGCTCCAGTTGTCCTAGGTCCCAATGCCAGGGCTAAGACTTCAAGTCTTTCCAATTACTTACACATGATCCTTAAAGACTTTCAGCTCTTCAGAGAAAGCACTAATTTATGTTCAACCTTCTCAGATGTCACACAGCAAGCCGCATGGAAAGTTATCACGATTTTAAAGAATGTCAAAGCAAAGTACATCTTGTACAGCTCTTTAGAAGAAATGTTTTGTGTCAATATTAGTTTCTATCAGTGATAGAAATGTCATGTTCTGAGTCGCACTCAGGGTTCACCCCTTCTCTTAATTCCATGATTTTGACCTCGTAACTCTTTCTGACAATTCACAACCATATACAGCTAAAGTTTCATCCTATCAAGATGAAACTTGAAACAGGCAAGCACATTTTGACACTGCCTTTCAGCTGTGCTGAAGAAAGATTTATTTGTAAAAGCAAACCCAAAACTGCTTTCGTGGAAATATTTTCTGGAGTAGCTGCATCATCTTTTTTTGTGTTCAAACAGCTATTTCAGTAAAATTTTCTTTCTTGAGTATCTTAGAAAAATCTTTACTCAGTAAATCATGCTGAACTGAAATCATAGTTATGTTAATAGAAGTTTTCCATTCATGGAAAGAGATGAGGAGGATTGTGCATGTCATAAACTTGACTATGCTGAAAACTAGATAGGAACACAGGTCTTGTCCATCAACCCACTAATTAAAAATACTAGAGATTACAACCAGCAGCAAAACCCTTAACTCAAGCATGTTCAGTTCTCCAAATTTGATGAGGTCTTCTATGGGTTACAGAATTCATTCCTCTATTTAAGCAAGCACCATATTTTACAAATAATCAAATTCAAGAGATCCAAGAACTCAGATAGCCAAGGAACAATTACAAGAGGGTCTACAGCAAATGTATGAGTTTCTGGTTGGTTTACTGCTATAGCCATTTCAGTATGATCAGTAATTAACACCGTACGCTGGAATTGTTAATAAAGGAAGAAAACATGACTTCTCACTTATGCTGACAACATCAAGAGAAACCTTACTGAATCACTCTGGTACGAGATTGCAGCCAGGCTTCTCATGAATAAAAGGATGCAGTTTACAACAGAACACAATGCCTAGTGATGAAAAGCAGTATGGGGAGCATAAGTTATCAGAAATTAGGGACAACCATATCTTTAGGTGATTTCAAGACAGCCTTAATTTTAATTAGAATTATTTTAATATCACTGAATACAAAATCATCCCCAGAAGATGAAAGCGCTTTGTTCAGCGCAACATTAATGCACAGTGGCTCTCTTCCTTCAAGAAAAGGAAAAACCTATACAGTTTTTAATAAATCATTATATTGCCTGCTTCAGTTGTCGTGGCTTTTCACAGCACACATTTCTTTTTATGTTGTTTGGGCTCATTTCCCCCTTCACCACTTACCACCTCCTTGGTGTATAATTAAGCATTTCCCCCAGACTATGGTGTAAATTAGATTTTTAGTTGAGCCGTTCTTAGCTGTAAAACAGGAATGAATCTTGGGTTGTACAAACACAGCTAATTTACTTTTTACCATCTTCAGAAGAGACACAGACCGAAGGATGCCACCACATTGCTCTCAATGTTTTTCTCAGAACTAATCTAAAGGGCTCAGACAGCAGCAGCCTCCACAAGAGAATTCACAGGGGTGCCAGGGTGTAGGTGGAAGAGAAAGGAAGGAAAGCAAAGAGGAGGAACTTCAGGTAATAAACTAACACATGGTGGGTGTGACAGAGCATGGTCTTGTAAACCACGGGTTCAGTAGTAGAGCTACAGTAAGTATACCCAATTTTGACATAACACAGTAAGGAGTACAGGGGGGAAGAAGGCAAATTCTGAGAAACATAACCAGTCAAATAACTGTTTTCCATGGTCTATTTGATGTTTGACATGCAAATAATCCCAAGAGAACCTCCAGAAAACAGTCTGTACCTCCTGCTGCATCTTCAAGAAAGATTTTGTGGCCCTTTCTTCTCATAGTGCCAAGAGTTATCTGTTAGCAGGGCAAATTATTCTTTCGGGGAGAGGAAAAGAAAAGAAGAACTTCCTCTGTTATGCATTACTAATTAGCTCCAAGTTGGGGGGGTGGGGGTTAGCATGAAAGATTGGCAATGCAAAAACCTGACAAAACATTCGTCGAGGCAAGCTGTGCAAATGACTGCTGCCAGCCCTTGTTCTGCAGAGAGAATTGCTCTGGGAACAATCTCAGAGGGTCCAGCGGGGAATAAAAGGTAACATTTATCACAAATTCTGCTCACTTTCTCTGGTTCAAGTTGAGCTATGCTCAGTGCCCAGGCTCTATTACTGTAAGCAATAACTGTCTTGCCAACTTACTGTATGCCAATTTTAATGTAACTACCTAATTCAATTAGATAAAACAAAGAAACACGCCCTTCACCATGTTTAAAAACACTTGAACAAAGACTGAAAGTGAGAGAGGAACACGTGATGCCGGGCTGGAGCATTAAGTACTTAGACAAGCCTTGTAGAAGCCTCTTTCCCATCTGCCCCCACCCCATGAGGCCAGGTCTTCTTTGAGGCAGAGATGACACTCTGTAGCATTGCAGGGAGGCAGGACTGATATAGATACTATACTGAAGCATAACACCAAGGGTCTGTTAGCAACATGAAAGGATGGGATTGTCAGTTTTCTTCCTGCTTTGCCTTCTCCTTCCCATGGTTGACTGGTACAAGTGCCAAAATGGTGCTAATTGTGCCTGCGTGGTCTGCAGTGAAACACATCCAAGACTTTTAATAGTCTGGTGAATATTTTATATCCATATTTTATTTCAACAAACCTGGAAGACGTTTCTTATATCATAAATATTTGCAACTCTTGTATGTTAAACCCCACTTGGCAGAAGCAGCCCACACTATTTCTTTACTTGCCTCCCATCAATAATTTATTGGCATAGTAAATCACACTGCCCTTATCCAAATATCTTTATTCTACTGAAAGGGACCACTGTAGATTTATGATATCAAAAATAATAAGTTACACTTAAAAATTCATCCAGAATAATGCAAATTCATCTGTTCAACCCAGCAGCACAATATCTGCTTTTAGGCAGGATCTTAAAGTGATTCAGAATAAGCCACAAAGCAAAGAATTAAACCTTAGCAAGGCCATGAGCAGTGTTCATTGAGAGAAGGGAGGAAAAGAGAAGGAAGAGAGAGCATATCAGTGCACTGAAGCCACAGTGCTGTATGTGGAATAAAGGTCTGCTGTTTAAAGGATTTCATGGTCAGTCAGGCATTCCCCTTCCATTAATACTGCAGCCCTCAACCTCTTCCCTTTGGCATTGCTTTCACATTGTTCTGTTCCCCTTGCCCATCTTCTCTCTACCTGTCCTTCTAGGCCACCTTTGTCTTGGTTTACATATTTCCACAGAGTAAAATGCACAGATGCAAATCAGAAGTTCAAATACAGAGATTCCCCTGTGACACTTCACACTGGGTAACTTCTTGCTAACAGTTTTATAATTCTGAGTAACTGGGTCTGGATTCCAGAGCTCAGATGTATTGATGTCAGGTTCATGTTCCCAGGAGTCTCCAGACACAGAGCTGCTGGAACAAGCAATCCTAGACAGGAGGATCAGCAAAGGATCTGATCCAGCTCCCAAAGGGAGCTGGCTCATATGGCTGCTGCAGGGGCTGCATCAGCCTCCTCAAGTACCACTCTCAGAGGCACATTTCTGTCACAATTCCCTACAAGGACAGAATAGCCTTCAGTCAGCTGAGCACTAATGATTTTCATTACGTACAACAGGGTGGAAAAATATATAAGGATATAGCTTGAATCAGTTGCATACACCAAAATAGCCACAGGGACTGGAGAATACTTCATTTAAAAGTCTCACATCAATTTCATCTAGCACCAATTGATCATTTGCATTAATAATTATCATAAACACTGGTGTCAGGCTACTGTGTTTTGTTGCTTATTTTCTTTTAATCTGGGAACCAGTATTTTGAAGTTCGCAATTTATTTTTAGATTACATTGGTTAAATACTTGAGCATATTTCTTCCCATGCTTTTAAATGGGCTCACACAGGAAACAGAACCAGGTACTGTTCCAACTTCAATATTTGTCTAGTATAAATCACTACACAATTGCAATTTTTTTTTTTAAATTTACTTCTAGCTCTGGTGTTATCAGCCTTCGTGTTATACTGCATTTACTTACAAGAAAAGTTTTCACTTGGGTGGTAGGGAAGTAACTACAAAGGCAGAAGCCCCTGATAATGAGCAGGTCCTCCAAGCACATGCTGAAACAAGTGATTTCTGTCTCCAAATTCTCCTCTTGTGAGTGGGATTAACAGATCAGACCCCAAGCCTTATACCCACCATACATCCTATTTTACAACAAAATGCTTTCCCCCTTTGGAATCAGCCTCACATTCCAGTAACTCTGCAGCTTAATTTGTTGGAAAAAAACCCCACACCACACTGACTGACAGTTTAGTGTGGGATTACAACAACAGCTTATCCTGCTGTTATTCACAGGCTCAGATTTGGCTGCAAAGCAATGTTCCCAGAAGTTACAAAACATAGAGGTCTCTTCAAGAACCCTCTGAGCCATGGCAAATTAAACACGGACTATTTCACAGTGAAGCTCAGTTTTAGACAACAATTTATTTTTGTTGAACAACTCTGAAGCAGTCTTATGCTCAAAGCAGCCTATGGTCCTAAAAAACAAGCTGAACATCTATTTACCTGAAGGTTTTTCCAGCAATTATGCCTGCCTCCAAAATACATTCACAGTCCTTCAAGACAGGCACATGACCAGTTGTACAGATAGCACCTTTACACACCTATAATTACCCATACATTTCTCCAAAATTATCCAGCTGATTAATACAGGGAGGTTACGCCAAGCACAATACCTCTTCAGCTGGTGTCCTTAGCTTGAAGTTCATACTCATTTTGTCAAGCCTAATGTAGCGACCTTGTGCCCAAAAGGTTTCTGACTTTTTCCAACTGCATCAGCCATTTCAAAATACATTTTTTCAACCTATACATTTTGTATCTTATATCTGAGTGACTGCAGGATGCCAGACCTAGCAGCACTGCTATGTAAGTGTTACCTAACCTATACTTTAAAATATGAAAATCAATACACTAAGGATGCCAGATCTTCAAGTCAGAAGCATAATGATTTTAAAAAGCAACTGAACAAAAAAAGGTAATTTCTAAGATTCTATTACCATTCTTCTTTGACACACTCCTACCAAAGCAGCAGCTTTAGAATATTTGTCCTTAACAAATTGAGGTACAGTTTGTTAAAAACCTATGCTCCTGCTTAAAGGATGTCAACAGAAATATATTTTCACCATGTTAAATAATCATTTCAAAGCAATAAGAACATAGAAACACACTCAGATTTCAGATATTTAATGCATTTTCTTTCCCCCTCCTCAGTCTCCTCTTTTGTTGCTCCAAAAATCTCTCACTCCAACAGCAGAAATGCTAATGAATGCAAGATGCAGCAGGCACACTGTTCCAAGACTGTCAGAAGAAAGCTTTGGCATGAATAATGCTGAGGGCACCTGGGTCATGGTATACTCTGTCTGGTAATGTGTTAAAAACAGGAAAAAACTAATAGCTGAAAGTCTTAGAATAAATCCGAATAGACTACAGATAGATCCTGGGGATCTGCTTGTCAGCATAGCTCCCACTATCCTTAACACTACTTCACTAGTACAGGGACCTTCAAGATAAAAATTCACCATTAAGCAATATTAAACAGACTGCTTATTTTGTGGTGTCTACAATGTCACAATACAAGTTGGTTACACAGTTCCCACATGAACTAAGCCAGCCTAAAGATCAAGGCAGCAGCTTACATACAGGTTAAAAGTGTCCTGAAATTATCCCTCCAGCCTTCTGTACTGCAAACTGTCCTCTACTGGATTAAGGGGGAATAAACCTTCACTTGAGACGGCGCTACTTTAAACGCATCTCAAGATATAGCCAGCGTGCATCTGATGCGAGGTTATTACACCCTACACCATACTAACAACGCCGTCATCTTCCCACACCTTCATTGCCAAGAGCCCTCCTGGTACAAACGTAAGAAGGTTCAACCAAATGAGCTAATACTGATAGGGCAAGCTGGCAACATAGAAAAAATAATACCTTACATTTAAAAACAGTTTCTGAAAAAACACTTTCCAGCTTTTGGGGTGAGAATGAAGAGAGAGGGATGGAGAATAAAGTAATTAAAAGCATTTCCATTTCATGATTAGGCAGAGGCCATTAGAACTTGAGACACTTAACAGGAGGAAAAACGCTGTTTTGCAGGTTAATCATTTCCACACTGGGGTCAACCGGCCAACTGAAGCACAAGGAATCCTGTATCACTGATACCGAAGTTACGCTGCAGGCTGGAACACACAAGCTCCTGAAACAGCACCCTTTGGTAAGCCTCCAGCAAGCTACGAGCATGATCTTCAACAGGGCAGCCTGTAGGATGAACTAGCACAAAAGACTTCTGCATTTACATTTTCACTATGTATTTCGCTTTCCCCAACAGCTTGCCATTTCACAGGAGCCCATGGACTTCTCAGCCTTGGGCAGGGGGTGTGAACTCCAGTATGTATTGTGAAGTACTGCTATTGTAGAAAAACTGCTAAGCTTTGAAGAGAAGCAGCAGGCAAAGCTGTTAAAATACATGCTTAATTCACAGCAACAATTGCACTCCAATGCCACAAACTAAGGGAAGACAGCAGGAGAGGGAACCCCTACACCTAGACATTTCCAGAAATGTTTTGAAAATTTGGGTTCTATTTATTGCTTTGGACAATGCAGAGATGCTTAATTTTAATTGCCATCAGGGTGCCGAGAGCACAGATGGATGGCTGTTAATTGGAGTTAGCACAGTTTCATGTAAATTGAAAGAATCAAATAAATAAGTATTAGCCTCCCAAGAACATTCAAAGTAAAAAATTGTAATGAGTTTTGGAAGCAAGGAAGAAAATTGCTGTCAGTAAAAAACAGCCAGAAGAGATAACAGACCTCTGCCAGCAGACAACCATCAGTAACAACCCTGTCTTATCAGGAAGCAACTTGTCAGCCAAGTCTGTAGATTACAGGGACAGCCATAAGCCAGGCAGATACACTGTAGGGAGACCAGCTCAGTCAGGTGTTGTGTTAAATCCAGTGGCAACAGAAATAGTAATGCAAGTTACCTCTCCTGAGACAGCTACAGGAAACAAAAAAATCTAGTCAACATGCATGAAACCAGAGGGAGCAGCTAAAAGTCACCAATAAAGACCACTGCTGTGTCTTCAATAACGAAGCATAAAGTGGGAAAGTGAGTGCAATGAAACATGGACAGCTAGATAAGTCTCCATTAATAATCTCTGCTTGATTTCAACAACCAAGATATTCAAATCCTTTTATAGTTAATTTAGGACCCCAGAGAAGTGACAGGTTCACAGCCTTGAATACTTGAGTGTCTTAGGAATATGAAATAGGGAATATTCAAGCTGGACAATTTTTGCAGACACTGCCACATGATTTCTCTTTGACACTGAAAACAAGGACATCAACTGTAAGGATGGATTCTTGCCAGAGTCAGTATCTGCACTCATCAGCATCTTACTTGAAAGAGGCCAGCGAATAGCCTCGGTCTGTAGTTACTGTCAATAAACACAAGCCTGGGATGAACTGAAGTCACCACAATATCACCACACCTCTTACTCGGCAACGAACTCAAGACACCACTCCACTAACTGCTGTGGGGTATACTGTGTCAGCAGAGTCCCATGACAGCCCCTCAGTTTTATGCCTTTTGGTAGGTTCAACAAGAAAGGAGCAGTGCTGTTCACAATACACTTCAAAAGTCTCCCTTCAATCCTGTTTTACTCCAAGCAGGTGTGACAGCTGCAGCTGAGCTGTGTTAAAGGATCTGCATCTGAAGATAAATAAGCCAAAGAAAACAAACTGAATATACAGAAATGGATTCATGAATGAAACAAGCTTCCACAAAAAGCCAACAGCAACAGATCTATCTCACCAATGAGCATTAATCACTGCCTCAAAATACAAAACCTGGGTAAGCTGCAAAACTCTGTATGGAGAAGACAACTGATTTTACACGTGAGTATTCCTAGTTACAGGCAGCATAAGAACAACAAGCGGAGTCACAAATAATATGGCTAAACATCGTACATTAATTAGCCTACAGATTCTATCAAACTATTTCACAATAAGGAAATACCTCATCCTGTTCAAAACACATTTGCATGGTTTTCTTCTCTACAAGAGGAATACAGAAGAATGTGTAGAAAAATCTTCCTCTGAACACGAGGCTCAAGTCAGCTATGGTAAGACTTAGATGTAATAATGCTAGTGTCTTCGGAAGCACAAAAAACCAAAATGTGAACTGCAGCATCTTGCAATCTTACCAGATCAGAACAGCTACGCAAAACTAAGCTTAAGTTTCTGTACTATTAAAATAGCCATACTCTTGAGCTATTAAAAAAAGCTGAGTAAACACATTTACAAAGCACCCTTTAAAAAAAATAAAAGTCAGCATTGACACATAATACATTAATTTATTCCAATAGCTTAAACAGTCTAGAGAGATTTTCAAGACCAGCATTGTTCCTACTGACATTACCCACAAACATCCTCTCCAGCTTATATTATAAATTGTCAACTGGAGAAAGTGAGGAAGATATCAGGAACAGAAAGTATGAGGCACTGCACATGGGAAAATTAATTTTAAAGAAAGATTCAAGGAAAAATGGCTAAGTTTATATTGAAAAATGTAGTCAGACCTCCCCAATCCTAGAAACAGTATAAACACATCATTGCAGCCTTCTATTTAGGCTAATTAGCTCTGCCGAGAAGGAGAGTATGCTTGCAGATGCAGAGCACAGTGTTAATGCAGTTGTGCTGTTTCTGCGACCCACCTTGTTAAGCACTGCACTGTGTAGACACATGCTAAGTGATTCTGGATAATGGCCATTATTCCTCTTACATGTGTCTCTGAACAGAGCCAAACTCTTGCATTTGATTTTAACACTGCATTTTGTAAGTCTGAGTAAGAGCAGCCAAATACAACTCACAAAAGGTCAAAAGCCAGGAAGACTGAAAGCCCACTACTTTCTGTAGTATTAAAGTACAGTTGAAGATATTTCCAAACACAGCACCTGTAGATTGATTTCCCTCATCAGTTTTCAATAACATACATACTGCCTTTACACAGCAAATAGATTACCACCACACATTATTTGCCAAATACTAAATATTTTAAATGTGGTTCTTATAGAAATGTTTTACAACTGCTTCATCCAATGACACTCTGCAGAGCTGTACATGCCGTTAGTTTTAGCTGCATCCATGTCCAGCTATGTGATTGTGCCCACAAACCCCAGGACTAAGTGCTCTAAAAAGACTGGTACCTTAGTTCTCACCTTTGGCTCAATCTGAAGCCCAGTGGCAGATGACTTCCAAATTCTAACCATTAACACAGAAAAGCCTTTTATTAGCCTGCCTTGCCAGCCTCCCCATGATTCATTAGCCACATACAAGCTGCAGAGCTCTTGCAAACTCAGAGCAATGTTACAGATGCTGGGGCAAGGACACCTTCAGGAAAAGCAATCTGGAAGATGTGGCTGCTCCCCTCCTGGGAGGATGATTACATTTTACTGAGTGCCTAACACAGTCATCGAAGCAGGAGCCAACAACCACCCCAATCTGAATGCTCTTATTAGTAGGCTACAAAGCCGAGGTCTTTCTTGCCCACCATCCCCTTAGTATCACAATTAATGCATTCTTCTCTGAGCTTTATTCCAGCTCCAAGAGCTAGATTTGAGATACAGGAGGCCAGGACAGTACCCCTCCAAAGTCTACTTTAGACTAATGGCTAGAAAAATCTACAATCAAGGAAGGAATCAACCTGCATCTCCTTGCTGTCTCCATGGGCACTCCAACATCTCCAAATACAGACTGTAAACACAGCTCCATATCCCTGGGAATAAAAATTGCACCTGCCCAATGTGCACACCTGACATTGTTTCCAGGAGAGGCAGGGAGGTGAGGCACAGTTCAGTCCTACCCAGCCTGCTGGAGCACCATCCGTCTTGCACAGCCCTTCGTGCCTGCTGTGGAGTAGTTACACACCTTCATGTGTAACCTGGGTGCTGCACAGCCCCATTTCAGGGCTAACCATCCTGAAGTGCTACGCCACCTACACTGCACGCCTGATACAGGGAATATGAACACTGTACTGCAACAGCCCACATTTGAACGTGTGCAGCACCTTAACATCTCATTTTAGAGCACAGTGTTTCAGCATCAAGCCTGCTTAACACGTTGCCACCCCATCTCTGCCTCCCAGGCACTCAGTCCCTTCATCCCTACACCCACACCTCTGAGGGGCACGTCTCTGCCTGCTGGCCACGTGATTGATGTCCACAAGATTTGTGACATACTCTAGGTTAAAAGTGGATTATTTTTAACCCAGGCCCCCACTTACTGGTGTTGTTTATAGCGCATCACAACAGTCATAGCAACACAGCGAGGGTGGCAGGCAGCCACAAGCACGGAGGAAGAACAGCTGGAGGTATGGGAAACGTGGGGTTACTGCAGAGGCCATGAACTGTGACTTCAGAAGTGACCAAGTGCCATGTGGTGTAGTTCCCCCTCCCTCCATCTCCCGCATGTTTCTGCATTCCCTAGGAAGCCACTATGACATGGGTGTAAAACACTGCACGATTTCAAAAACATTGTTATGAGACTACATGCCAACCAGGCTGCTGAATTCTCACGTCCCTGCAAAATGCCCATATAGTCCATTTCTTTCTGAATGCAGCACTGCTGATGTCATCGGAATAACACCAGCCTGACTCAGGAGTTACACCAACACCTTCAGCTTAATAACATCACTGTTTTACAGGTGACAGAGGAGAGAGCTTCACAGAGCAAGATCCCGAGACCACTGCAGTCTTCATTGCAGGATTTGTGTCCCTGCCTCTTGCTGAGGGAGGATTTCACACACCATTTTTCTGCTACAGAGAGAAGTGTTGGAAGGAGACAACTGGATTTCAGGAAACACATGTTCAAGAAACTCTGCTGCCATACATTTAACCCACAACAGCTCTAAGTACCTTCGGAATACCAGTGCTGGTCCCTGCACCACAGTTACCTGCTTCACCCTTTTTCTTCCCAAGATACAGGATAGTGTCTCCTAATGAACCAGCAGCCAGAAGTTGAATTTACATCTCTGCCTATTTCTAGCCAGTTCTCTTGCAAATCAATTCTCCTAATTTAGAACAATCCACTAATACCAAGTAGTGAACGCTCAAAGTCCAGAGACTGCTTCTAAGGGGTCTAACAGAAGAAACTAAGGTCCTGCATTTTAGACATAGTAGCAATAAATTTACTGGTCAGAGGTCCATATCTCAGCTGAAAAGTGTTTTGGGTTCCAGAAAGTGACAGGGTTTAAAGACTACTGTTTTTAAGTAAATAAATCCAGGATCTGTGCTAGTGGAAAGCTGGGTTGCAGATTTAGCTCAACGATCTGTTGACATCTCTAGCTTTATAGTGTCAGTCTCTTTACTGCTTACATGTTTAAACAGGTTTCCTCTTCAACTGTCTACTCTACAACTTAGTTTTCTTAATACAACTCTTAACCTAGCTTCTTGCTGTTTCAGTGTTGCCAAGAGCAGTGCTCAGGCAGCTCACAAACTGGCTGGATATAAATACTGGGGATCCTGTCAGGGATCCTGGCATCACTTCTAATATACCCATTTGATACGTTTGTCAATGAAGCTAAAAGCAACGGTTCAGAGAATATGAACTCCCTCTGCATAACACTGTCACAGAACAGCAGTTTGGATTCTGATCATTCATCCCTATAAATCAAGCAGGAGACACGAATCTCCATGCTGGTTAGAGACACTAATTGGGTTACCCAACGGTCCCCACACTTAAAGCATCTTCCCATATTCCTTGAACACAGTAGCATCACACCAAGAAGGAAGTGGTTTGAACTTCCTACTTGCCTTAGATCTTAAGTGAGCCACATCCAAAGGCTGATGGGAAATACCCAACTTCCTCACATCCCAGATGTATTCTCCTCCACTCTTGCAGCCCAGTTTCACAGCTACACCAATCACTAGTCCACATGCACACATTTTCAGAAGGAAAAAAAAGAATACAGCCACTGCATACAGTCAGAGCAGTGCGTGGTATTACACTAAGGTGAGGCCAAGTTCAGAGCAAGTCCTTAAATAGCTCATCCCTAATCTATGATGCAATCCCTCTGCACAGCACTGAGCCAAGAGCACAGGTTGGTTTGCTGCTCTGCAGCTCTCAGGCAGCCCTTTACCAGGGACAAGAGATCCCAGAAGGCAGCACATCCGGCAGAGCTTTCCCAGGAAAAGAAAGGCCACTGTAGGGAAAGAAAGACTAAATTGGTGGAGGAAAATCAGCCAGAGAAGGGACAGGACCCAACCCTAATATGGATCAACTGAAATCAGGTATTGGAAGCTAGTGCTCACTACTCAATTTCAGCCAAANGCAGCCCTTTACCAGGGACAAGAGATCCCAGAAGGCAGCACATCCGGCAGAGCTTTCCCAGGAAAAGAAAGGCCACTGTAGGGAAAGAAAGACTAAATTGGTGGAGGAAAATCAGCCAGAGAAGGGACAGGACCCAACCCTAATATGGATCAACTGAAATCAGGTATTGGAAGCTAGTGCTCACTGCTCAATTTCAGCCAAAATTACTAATCTAGTGCTAATTGTGATTTGAAAAACACAGGTGCCCATTGCTGTGTACCAGCCTGTGGACACTGTTTGCACAAGCAAAAGTTTCATCTCAAAAAATAAATACGGACAAAGGGAAGTATTCCTGCTTACCAATTAAAAAAATCATTTGCATAACCACCATCTGGAATTAAATTACCTCCCCCCCCCCCAAGTTAAAATGTATGAAGAGACTCTTTCCCTCTGTGCACAGTGAATATGCCTTCAACGGCTGTTGCCTTTATCTTGTTTTGAGCCAGATACTGAATGATCTTTACTTACTGCTCTAAATAAACTCTGAATATATGCTTTGACAGGACTGTTCTTGCCTGATTGCTTTCATTACTGTTAGTCATCTGCTTCTGTCACTTACTCTGGATCTTGTCTTGTGCTCTTAAACATAAAGAGAGTTTTGCCATTGATTTCAGTAACAATAAAGTAGGAAGAGGCATTAGTCACAAGACAGCATTACCTGACAACACCAAGTCAGATGGCCCAGCACAAACGGTCCTTGCATCCAACTTATTTCTTACAGTGAACAGCCCTTCCTCCTCCTCCTGTTCCAAGTTGCTCTGTGCAATGAGAAACTGAATTCTGCATGAGGTCCATCACGAAAGGGCTGAAGGATTATTCTGGGGGATATTGCAGATGAAATATTTGCTGTAGTAAACACATGAGCACTACTTCTCCAGAGCACCTACGTCAGGCACAGTGAAAGCTTTCTGCTCTAGTTCTGACACACTTATTTGCACTTCCCTCCTGAAAACTAAGTTCTTCTAACTTTTAGACTTTCAAATATCTAAAATCAGAAAGCCCGTATTTGCTGACTTCAGAACTCTTTTTTGGAATTACAGCCAAAAGACTTAAACTTGGCCAGATACACATAGACTAAGCAGTATTTAACAAGCTACTGCTACATAATGCTGCCATGGTTTAACCCCAGCTGGCAGCTAAGCCCCACACAGCCACTTGCTCACTCCCTCCAATGGGATGGGGGAAAGAATCAGAAGAGTAAAAGTCAGAAAAGTAGTGGGTTAAGATAAAGACAGTTGAGTAACACAAAAGCTGCACTTGCAAGCAAAATAAAACAAGGAATTCATTCACCGCTTCCCATGGGCAGACAGGTGTTCAGCCATCTCCAGGAAAGCAGGGCTCCATCACACGTAACTGTTACTCGGGAAGACATACACCCTCACTGTGAACACCCCCCCTTCCTCCTCCTTCTCCCAGCTTTATATGCTGAACATGACATCATACGGTATGGGATATCCCTGTGGTCAGTTGGGGGCAGCTGCCCCAGCTGTGTCCCCTCCCAACTTCCTGTACACCCCCAGCCCACTCGACCACGGGGTGGGGAGCAGAAATGGCCTTCATTCTGTGTAAGCACTGCACAACAACAACAAAAACATCTCTGCATTATCAACACTGTTTACAGCACAAATCCAAAACATAGCCCCATATTAGCTGCTATCAAGAACATGAACTCTATCCCAGCCAAAAAACAGGACAAATGCGTAAGTTCATTCATTGCACACTGCTTCTGCAGGATGAGTTATTGTAAAGGGCATTTCCAGAAGTCAAGCCAGCTGTGTAGCTACTAAAAAGCTTTAAGAGCAGAATTGAGTAGTACAAGCCCTAATCAAACACCTAGGTATATATTGTTCTTTTCCAATAAAAATGGAGATGACTAAGTTATTTCAATAACCAAAAATACTTGGGCCTTCTGGAGACACAAGTTCAACCCAGAAATTCTTTTCCTCCTCCAGATTTAACAGTATTTCAGCAAAAGATACTTAGTTATAACTCTGCTCTGAACAGACATTAAGCATCTCATGGACCTATTACAAAGAAGTCAGCTTGTCAGGTTCTGACAGTAGTTGACAGAGTAGCTAATCCACTGCAAGACAAATATCATCAATGAAACCTTTGCCTGAAAATTAATTTTCATATTTGGTATATCAGTAGATCTTTATCCAGGTGTTGTTCAAAATAATCTTTCTAGTCAAGGAAATCATTGACAATTTCTTAAGTTCTACAAAAGGACTGGTGTTGCATCACTGAGATTTCAAGAGTGAAACTATTAAGGTATGACAGGTATTACTTAAATTATAATTATTCACATTGCTGTTCATCCACAAATGTATCAGCACAAGTGACTATATTAGCAAGATATGTACAGACTCCTCTATTCAACAATCCCAAGAGTGTATGAAGAAGTCTTACATCATTTGGTTTTACAAATGAAGAAAAAAGTTATTTAAGTTCAGGTGACTTTGCCCCAAAATCTTATGGTACAAAAAGCAGCAGAATCAAATCTCAAAGCAGATAAATAGGAAAGAGATTAAACTTAGGTACAAAAATAAAAATTGGATCACCTGAAATACTGCTGTCATTGCTACTAGGTTTAGAAAATAAAGCCACACAAAATTTAAAGTTACATATGAATTTAAAATTAGCATTGTTTTTCATGTTTTTCGGTATGTGTGTTAAACTACCTAAATAATGCATTCTGACTTGATCTGTAGCTTAATTCTGAAACATATGTTAGAGTTGATGTAGTGCACATTGACTAGATTACTGACGTGGTTTAATTCATGTTATTTACAATTGGGAGAGCTTGACAATAAGTAGAAAACAAATTATACAAGTTCATTACACCATCCCTCTCTCACACCAATGAGTGACTATAATGAGAGTTATAATCATGGAAGATTTAAAGACATGGACAGACAACTGTGTTTCTGGTTCAGCATCCAGAAACACAACATATGCCCCACATACTGATGAGGGTACATTATGCACAGACACAGTTGTCTGCAAAGCGCTGGCATAACACTATAGTGGGCTTCCCTCTCTTGAAGCTGATCTACGTACTTGACTACACAACTCGTGTGCTCTCCATCACCAAATGCTGTCAGTGGGAGTGGTGCATCACACAAACCAAGAGCATGAACTGAGTAGACAGTCCCCAATTCTAAGATGACAACAGGTGCTCCTGTAGCTGGCACTAAAAATGCAGTAAAGATCATTTGATTTCACAGAAATTTGGTCTTGCATTGCTCTTTAGGTTGCCATAGACATTTAGTACCTCACAGTCAGCCAGAAACAGCTTTATCACACAGTTGTCTTCCATAATCTCACATTTCTTTTTCCCTTCTCTTCCAAACCAATCCAAATAACCTTAGCTGTCTGTAACACTGGACCTGGGGGATATAGAGCTATCACATGGCTGCTTTGAACCCTACAAATTCAAATTAATTTTTAAGAAGTATTACCCTTTTTGGAAAGTGTTCATGCTAAAGCTCTGAGCCACAGAATGCATAAGCCAGGGCTGCTCTAAGAAGGGAAATGATTAGGCAATATTTGAACTACATTATCCCTAGGAAATTCTTGATTGAAAGATTTGCACATGACCAGAGACTGAAGTTACATGATTTTTAAAAGGAGAGGAAACCAATTAAACTACATTAATATAACCTTTTAATAGGTATCTATCTTCTTAACCATTCACTATTCTAAAGTTATAGCTTCAAGGACCTTCTGTTGGAGAACTTTACCTTTGGGACAGCATCTGTGAAAAACCCTGATCCCAGAGAATAGAGCTTTTCCGGTGGTAATTTGCTAATCCTAAGAGCTTTTTAAATGAACTTCAAATGCACTCCACTAACACATTTTATCATCACCTTTGTATTAAAACAAGGTACCATATCCAAGGTTCATAGCCAGCGCATTGGGAGTTTCCTAGAAAATCCAGTCATGCTTTTAAGAGAAAGATTCCCAGCTAGCTAGCTAGCCTTGTATTTGGCATGGTTACGGAACTGATGAGCTTCATTCAGAAACATTGATCCTTCACTCAAGTAAGAAGGCCATTCATTTCTCAGGTCCATCAAATAATCAGTTGATTTTGTTATATTACCTAGTGAACATTTTTTGCTTCCCATCAGAAAAACTAAACTTGCCATCGAAATAGATGCACTCAGTAAAAATCAAATGCATTGTCTAATGAATCAGCTCATGGCCCATTACAGCTGATGTCCTGCCTACCATTTCACATACTGAAACGTAAGGCATTTTGTGCTGAATGTATTTAAGAATATAATACACAATCAAATCTGTATCCTGATTCATGGCGATAATGGAAGTATCCTTTTTAGTCATTTCACTCTATCAATCTGCATATTAAAGGCTCTTTTCAAGTTTTTAACTGTGAAAAAACAGGGTGAAGAGACATGGCTCCTCAGAGCAACACTCCAGTAAGCATATTCTGATATCAAAACCAAACCCCACCCACATATCAGGCATATGAACAGTCAAAGGGGTATGGACGGAACAAGGACTGGGCTGCATCTCGACTTTTTTCTTCAGGGACTCCAGCATAAATATTTTCTCTGTTGTCAGAAGAGAGTTTTCTAGCCCCAACTAGCAGAGCCAGCCTGAGCTAGCACTGAGGCGACTGCCAAGGCCATCGCTTAACTGGATCACAGACTGCAATCCATTACGGAAACAAATATTGCAAGTGAACTTGATAGATCAACTGTTTAGCTTGATGCATCCACTTCCCAAGCAGTTGTGGCTCTTCCCAAATTCACTGTATTGACTTTCTGACAACAGTTGTCACTACACCAAAATCATGATGAAGCAGGAGATAAAAAGCAAGAGTGCCAGACCAGCAACACCAATTCCTACAATGTCTTAGAAATAACAGGAGTATTCAGGAAATTAACTGCTTTTATAAACAGAAAAATCATTAAAATATTTCTGGAAATACAGGACAGAATCTCTCCTTCCCTTCATGCAAAATAGCCTAGTTTCAATGCATGAGATCATATTAAATTCCTGCTAGGGCCAGAAGTGTTCCTCTGGCCCCGAAAGCTCTGTTATGGGGAAGTTTGTAAACCCTACCCTTACTGCATGGGCACAGATTGCTCTAAAACTCTACATGAGAGAGTCTGTGAAACAACTGCCCACCAGAGATGTTGCTAGGATATGGCATACTTCCAGACTGGTGCAAGTGGTGGGGCACACATTGCTCTATACTGAACTGCAGAGCAAAGCTTGCAACTCACAGGGGCATCGACGGCAAGACGAAGTGCCAATGACTCTGAAGAAAACCAAACCCAAGAAAGAAGGCAAGGCTAAATTAGAATTCAAATACATCTGAAAGCAATCATTAGGGATTTCAATTCGACTTTTGGGAGGGGGAGTATATACTTCAAAGACTGCTCATCTTAACAGAAGAGAGAAAGTGTTGTTACTACGCCAGATGCTTCATTAAAACAAGAAGGAGCATCTATACAAAAAGCATATTTTCCACCTCTTTATCCAGCCTCTATTGTAAACCCAAACTAAGTCCTGCCCACACCTCAACTCCCAGTCTTAGCCATCAGAAATTTATTTTGATTCTGCTGCCTGATAAGCTCTTGCCATTACATGCATAAATGAAAGCGATCTTCATTTCCACTCCCCAGACACCACATCTTTTGCCTGCTCATGCACCACTTATTCCCTAATGCCTTACACCAGCATAGAAAAGGCTTCTTTTCCTAAATTACCTTAAATACAGTTGCTCTTTTTACTTGAGAGGGTTACATGAGAATTAAATGTCTATGAGTTAAGATAATATTCTAATCTTAATGCAGGGTTCTTTTTACTAAGCATAGATTTTAAATTAAGATTACATTAAATCAAAGAGCTAAATTACCCTCTGTGGCTACCTATCTCCCTTTCCTTCAGCCACTAAACAACCTCTTGTACCACAACACCTGCTCCTGTATGTGTTACTCACATAGGCCAGGCCTGGATAGTTGGAATGCAAATGTATATGCACTTTGCAACATCGCTGGACCATTTTTAAATACCTTCTAAAAATACATTGTTAAGTGATTCACTATATTTTCATAGCTTCTGTTTCAGAGTTGTTTGCTCAAAACTCTTTGGTACTCTCAGGGCAGTGGGACAGAAATCAAGAGCTCTTGGACACAGGCCCCTCACCCTGCCCAATGTCTTGCGGGCTGCTTATGGCTACGTCCTACCTGCCACCACTTGGGGTTGTCTAGGAGCAACACGACCTCTTCCACCCTCACCACAACCTCTCTCTGCAGAGAAACTTCACTCAGGACAGGAAGAGATGTCACACACATGCTCCAAGGTGCCTCTCCCAGGTCACACCACCACTAGAAGAGTTAACAAGATTTTATGGCTAAGTACAAAGACAATGGAAGGAAGTAGATCAGCATCAGTGATGTATACAGTGGTCTGGAAAAACAAAGTGTTTTGCACATCCATAAGGATGCCAGTGTGCTGGTTTTTTGTCACTATTACAGTCCAATAAATGCAAGAGATGCATTGGTTTCACTGAAGTACCAGAGAGCCAAGTTAGAAACAGTAACAGCTTTGTATAATGAGGTATTTACTATTCACATTAGAATAACCAGATGTCAAACTAACTTTTTAGACAATAACAAGGTATATTCTGACAGAGATGTTATCATTTCCTCACTGCCCCACTTGCTGATTGATTCCCAGAGCACTCAGCACAGCCTTGTGCTGCAGGACGCTGGTGCGCTCTCTCACAGCTAGCGTGGGTACAGGGAGCTTATTCACCATCTGGTTATCACAGAATGCCCCCTTTTCCCTCCAAGCTCACCTGCATAACATGGAAAGCAAAATGCCCAGGCACTGTCAGCCTCCGAAGACAACATTAGGGAGCCCTTTTCTCTCCTCTGAGCCCTTTACAGATGAGTCGGAGAAAAAATACAAAGAGCAGGCATCTTGATTTAGCTTCAGTAACCTAATGCAAAAGAACTGCTGGGAACACTTCAGATAATACTCTTAATTATAGAACAGAAGTACTAACTAAATAGTTATGAGGGTGGTTGTTTGGTTGTTTTGGTTTTTTTTAAACACAAGCCATTTTAAATGCATCATCTGCCTGTGCAGTTACCTCTTCTTTCTCTAAAATTATGTTTAGATTTTCCCTTTTTTCCATTTCACCTTCCCACAGGGATAAATTCAGCAGCTATCCAGAAGGCTGTTATGTGTTGCCTGTACACTTAAGCCAAGAAAATCCAAGGTTTACATGTAAGAACAATTTATGCCTAATTTATTGTTTCAGTCAGGAGTTATAGATTATAGGGACATGCATTCATAGTGGTCAGAGCAGTCAATAGGACTCCAGCTGTGAGGCCACACACATGCATTTTCTCAGCATCTCCTACACAGAGACTCATAAGACAAAATGAGGAGCCATTACTAGACACCATACCAAGGTCTGAAGCCTGCAGTGAGGAAAAAGTCCATCGATTTCTTGATGTGATTTAAGGCAGATGTCTAAGCACAGTTCACAGGCTCTGCCACAGTGAAAGTCTGCAATTGTGAAGTGTTAAGCTTCAAAATAATTCTTTATTCAGATAGAAGTGACAAACGGCTGGTTACCACTCAGAGAAAAGCACTTCCCCAAATTATTCATTATGAAAGGACTAATTAAGCAACCAGAAGCCTGATCACCTACAGGTTCTGAATGAAACAGAAGTGAGGACACAAGAGTTCACCTGTGCAAGAGGAATGAGAGGTCAGGGTAGCCATGGCACGTGAGGGAGAAGAGGAAGGAAGGGACACACAGCCACTTTCTGTAATTCACCTCTGACTCCAGGACTGCCGCTAGATACTCTGAAGGACTCCACATTAAGATGCAACAAGACTTAAAAATGGCAAGGAAATGCATATAGGGTTTTTTTTTTGTCAGTCAGTACATATGTGTGTGAGGAACTATCAACTCAAAAGCCTCTCCTTACCTATAGGAGATTTACTTGGGCTGTTGCATGTCCCTGAAGAGGTGGGCATAAGCAGAAGCAGTCAGGTGGCCAGAGCCCAGCAAGAGAGCATGCTCATGGTACCACGCACAACATGGCAGTACTGTGCAGCCCACAGTGGTGTGCCAGCATGCCACGGCACACATGGGAGCCTAATGCCCTCATAGCAGCAAAGCACACACATGGCCTGAACTCCGTACCATGACACCCCAGGCAAACAACGCCCTCCCACCATGTGTCTACAGCCAACAGCCCATGGGCATCACTAGTCTGCAGGCGCCCCTCAGAGGCTCCAAGTCATTCCCCAAAATACACTTGGGGCTCCTCAGCAGCAGCAACCGTTGGGCCGTCTGCTGGCAGCCTCCAGCGCCAGACCGCCAGGCAGACACAGCTCACCCCCAACAATGTCACCAAGAGTCTGCCCCAGCACCGCTCAACTACCCTGGACTCCCCGTGGGCAGAGCCCTTCCCTACACATCTCATCCCCCCTTCAGAGCCTACTTGACTACAACATCGGTTTAGTACCATATTAACGCATTTTTAACACCTCCCCAGACAGCTTCTCTTCAAGCTTCAGCCCCTCCAGTCACCAGCCCAAGACAACATTCCCAGAGCCCTGTTGCCATCAGGACACGCAAGACTGCTGGTGCCCATCTTCCTCAACACAGTTTAGCAAACGGCACTCTCAAACACACTCCACCTTTGCCCACAAACCTCACTGAAGTTGTCTCCCAACGCTGCAGCCACCTCCACACCACAACAGCCCCACAATGCCTCACCTCCAACAGCCCTGAGGTGCCTCGAGCTGCTCCTCGTGCAGCCGCATCTCCTGCGTGGTACACAGCCAGTCGCATCACTCTTGAGTCTCATTTCTTGCTTCATTCTACTCAGGAGCTTCCTTGGTCCCAACAAACAGTCTTCAATGTGTTTTGCCAACTTTTTAACCTGAAGCGCACCTTCTGCGTGATGCCTGAGCACAGTGGCCTCACCACCTCTTTCTGGTGGTCAGGGCAGAGCGAGGCCTTAGAGCTGAAAAGTGCTTTTGCTTAGTCTCCTTCCTGCAGACTTTCAGCAGTCCTGGGGCCACAGCAAAGCAACCTCTGGCATCTGTAACGCTCCTGCCCCTCAGAGCAACTCTAGCCCTGCCAAGAAGAACCACACCCATCCTGCATTTATCCTCCCTGGAGGTGGCCCTCAGGAATGCTCCTTCCTCCCGGTGCCCACTGGCCACCCCCGCCTCAGCC
>VZSC01002414.1:40805-100293 GCA_013398225.1 Steatornis caripensis | reverse complement strand
AAGGGGGGGGCAAAAAACCCCATAAAAGGCCTAAAGCGGATAAGGTCCCAGCTCCGGGCGGGCCCAGGCCGTGTTAACTTGATACTTGCCAGAAAGTCGGATGTCCCAAAAGTCCTGTAATAACTTTCCCACAAACATAAAAAAATCCCTTCAAACTGGATCTTCCTGATACAGCTCGGACAGAAATCTTGTCTTTGTTCAGTTCTCAAAAGTATTTTTATAACCACTGCTACTACCGAGTCCCATTGCAGCCTTCAGGTGCCTGCATAGTCCCCTCGAGCAGACACCGCTCCATTGATGAGCGAAGCCTGCAGTGGTGCTCTGGTGGGAGTGCCACTGTTGGCCGGCAGCCAGCACCAGTGTCCAGTTAACTCAGCACAAAGGTGAGTTTTCCGCCGGGGACAGGGCAGGAGAGGAGCGATCCCAGCCCCATAGCCACAGCTCACCCTTCCACCCTTGCATTTGCTCAGTAAGACCCAAGAGCAGAGGCTCCCTTGGCCCCTGTCCCAGCTGCGGCCGCACTGCCACACCAGACACCCGACTCGGCAGCTGACCAGCAACGGGCCCAGAAACTCGCCTCCACAGAGTCGCTATCACATACTAGAAGCAATTTTTAATAACTTGTATGCTTTATAGGCACAGCACTGTATGAAGTGCAATGTATAAGCAGTGGTGCAGCTTCAGACAGCACAGGTGCTTTAAAGATGGCACGCGTCCCCACAACGCACTTGAAAATAGTGCTGACTCCACCGTGGAGAACACACGTGTAGGACCACAGACTTCCCGATGCCACTGGGCTTTGGGCAATGCCCAGTGACTCTGTTAGGTGTCAAGGCGTTTTCTCAGAGGTTCCCCCCTTCCCCTGAGGGAGAGCAGAGCAGGCAAAGGGGTGATCACGAGTTACAGAAGCATCTCTTCTCATTGCTTTCTTCACCCGGCAGCTCTCACATCGTTGTAGCCGTGCCCACCACTCACAGGCTGTATACGGCCCACCTCGACAGGGCAGGTGGCGGGTTTGAGCTGCTGGAGGGCTGCACCTGGCTCAGACACAGACCAATCCCTCCGTGATGGATGACACCGACGAAAGTTTTTGCTGGAACATTTATTTTCTGAATGGCACTGATCTGACACTACAGCACATGCTTTTACACTCACGGAGTGGATAAAACACAGAGTCACCTGGTGTGTGTCTTGTCTGGTAGCACTCTGTAAAAAGGGGAAGAAAACAGTACGATAGGGTGAAGGAGCTAAATGTGTAACCAATCTTTATATGCCTTATCACTCCTCCCAGATTTTCTACAGGGGTATTAACAGCCAAGCTGCCTCGATGGAAAAGCTTATAAGCCCTTTCCAGCCCCAAAGCGAAGGGTAACATCCATAGCAGGACGGCTCCACTCTTCCCTGCTTGCTCCTCCGAGCCATGAATCTTCGCAGGGCTAGGTGGCAGTGCAAGGGGAGCAAATCCCTGCTCCTAGACACAAGTGCCGCCACCACCCCGCTGTCCTGCATGAGATGCAGCGATCAAAGCAAACGGGACAAGTCCGGGGAATCATTTCACAAGCCGCCAGTGACTCTGGCAGCAGTATTAAAACATTACTGTGACTTTTCATGTAGAAGTAACTTGTTAATAGCAGAATTAAAACAACCACTACATATTTGAGAAAAGTCCGTATTTCATCAAACAGTGAGGGGAAAGGGGAAGCTATTTTTTACCTACAGCACTCCAGAGGAAGCATTTAAAGCCACATTCTGCAGAAATAATTTGTATCTAGTTGCCGAAATAAATGCAAAGTTCAAACCCAATGAACTTTAAATAATTGACCTGTAAGTTTTGAAACATAGTATATAATGAAAAATAATATACCTCTGAAGCATCTTGCAGCATAAAACTCTTGCAGTTATTTTATTCTCCAGTCCTAATCCTTGAGTTCTTCGCATACAGAACAACTTCTGCTTATATCCCTTTTATAAAGGTACAGATGAAAAATGTATGTGGCTTTCCATGCTCACTTTAAGATGAAGTGATCTTCAACTAGCTAAAGCAGACATGTTTAATTTTGGAATGGTCTAGAATAGCATCAATTAGGCTGTATTAAGTGATGAACAACAGCAGTACTGAGACATCGTAGTTCGTAAAACAGTATCCCCTGCCAATATTGTACTGCAGCACTAATGCAATGAAGGACAGACACTACAAGGTGCTAAAACAATTCATAGCAGTGAAAAATCATTAAAATACCATGAGTTTCAAATGAATCCCTTATTTCCATTTCATTTGGTTGAAGACAGGTATGAGATTTTGTAAAAAAAAAAAAACCTACAAAGCCATGTCCAGTTCTTACACAATTGAAAATTTAGCAAGTAACAAATAAAGATAAGCAAACGTGAACTGCAAGTGTAACATTTGAAATGTCAAAACTAATCAGTAAACCCAAACATTGAAAGCCGTAATTGGATTCTGCACCTTCCCTGCTGTTACACAGCAGCTACGTCCCTCTGAACCGGCGAGTGTACGATTACTGAGAGTAACACTGCCTTCATTACGCTGCTCCACCTCTACCTAGAAAACACTGCTTTGAGCAGTGCTTTAATTCGAGCTACACGCTGCAAAATGGAACCTTCTTTTTCAAAACTGGAGTTACACATGTACTTACTCTATGCAGGTGGACTCAAGCACCCATGCAGAACCCAACTGAAATCAATTGGGTTTAGTGCAGCTGCAATATTCGATCCTCCCGGAACAAGTTTCAGACCTGGTAGTCAAGTTATTGCTTTAAGCAACTCAGTATCAACAAATATTTAATAAGTTTTTATGGAAAATATTTATGCACCCGACTTGCAAATTACACCAAGTTTTGTGGGTTTTTTTTAAAATCATCTACACACCTCATGCAAAGTATTACAAACAGACAGCAAAAAACCAGCTCACTCACACTGAGTATCTGTTGATGAAGCTGAGGCACACTGCTTCAGGCCACAGTCATTGTATACAAAGAACTGTCCTTAAAGGGATTCTGAATTTTTCTTTTTCTTCTGCACTCTGGGATTTAAAGTATTTGCTGATCTTCAAGAGGAAGAGTACAGGCAGGCAAGGGGGCAGCAGCCATCAAGAGCTGTATCGGTGAGTTCTTGGCTGTGCTGCAGGCTGGCAGGTATGAGCTATTTGGTAAGGCACGGCAGTGCGCACAACCAGAGCAATGGACTGTGACAGTAATTTTAATTCCCAGATGTAGCTGAAAAACTCACACACCCCCAAGTTTAAAATACAGATCTGTAGAAGTTCAGAGATTGTACCAATGACTCCACTGTCTATTTCCAAGTGCTAACAAAAATCATTGCCAGGCAGCTGGCAGTTAAGAACTTCTCTTGGTTTTTGCACTGCAGTAAAGAAAAGACATGTAGACTATCACAGATAAAAAAACAGAAAAGAAAGTGATAGGGCAGGGTTTTGTAACAATGAGCCCAGGGACAAGATCCTCACTAAAGAAGACACTGATAACTTATCCCACTTGCAGATCTACGTCCACGATTTTTGCAGCTGCCCCTAGACTTAAAAAAACCCCACCCTACCACAAAATAGAGCCCCAAGTCAGTGAAATACTTAACTATTTCCTTGATTTTAATCATGGGCTTAAATACTACCATAGCAAATTGAAAACTTACTTAAAATCAACACCATAGTGAAAGAGTTCTTTTATATCTTTTCAAATAATTTCTAAAGTAAAGTGTTGTGCTTAGTCTCTCAAACTTAGTTCAAAGAGCACGTAGAGGGTATCTCAGCAGGCGGTTCAGGCTCTGCATGGTCTTGCCATCTCGCCTATGTGCAAAAGCAACAGAATAAAAACTTAAGTGATAACAGTAAGTGTGTGAAAGCGGAACATTCCACAGCTGAACAGATACAACCCTTCACAAATTTGTTCAGATACTTCAGTGTACATTTTCCACCCTCTATTTTACTTCATGCCAGTCTAATTTAGGCTCATTAGTTTCAGTATACTAGATCACTTATGTCAAATAATAAAAACTTACCTAATCTTGGGAAGCAAAATTCACTATTAAAAAATAAAATTAAAAAACCCAACACTTATTTCTAGGCCAGTTTCACTTTTTAAACATTACATCTTGTTTGCTTTGATAGAACAGAAAAGAATGCATCTTTTCCTGTGCAGGTAGTTACACACTCAGATACAAATAAGGTGGCTGTATTTACCTTAAACTCTACAGCAAGCAATGTATAAAGTGAGGGGTAAGTAACTGTGATTAAAATCCCCCAATTTAAAGTATGAGGAAAAAACCCTCATTTTTTTGCATTTAATGCTTAAATACTTTATTTTACAGTTTAATATATTTAGTAATCATATTTATTATTTTCACGTGTAATATTTAAACAACCCAGATCCTGACTAGTTGAATGATTTCTTCGCCCTCCAAAGTGATACCGCCCCAGCCAGGGTTTTCCAAGATTCCCCTCTAATGCCCCTTTGTTTGAGCGATGGGGCTGCGAATGGTTTTATTCTTACTGGAATGCTTCCTGACTTGATTTTTTATGCTTTAAGACATAGCTTTCTCATGTTCCCAAGGATGGAGTGGGCACAAGGTGAAGAAGTTTTTCCTGAAGTCAAACTTAGCAAGACTTTATCTTTTAAAACAAATTATTTTTGGACGAAAAATGGAGGTTTATGCTGTTAAACACCTAGCATGTGATAAGTTCTGGGTGTTGATTAAAAACTCCTGTATCTAGCCTAATCTATTCAGGATAAATATAGATGCCAAATGCCTCAACCCCGACTTAAAAGTGAAATTCTTAAAACTAATGAGCAAGTTACAGATCACAAAATGTGAACAAAAATTATATAAAACTGAGTAGCTGCCCAAACCTGGAGATCTATGAATTTGTTAAAGACTGTATTTTGGCATCACCACTAGAAACAGGTGACAAAAAGAGCACAATAGCCTTTAAAATTAGAGATGTTTATATTTTGCACCCTTCCTTTTAGTACTATGCATGACTTCTTATATTCTAAGTCTCATGCAGTAGTAGCAGCCGATTTCCCTCGAAACACACTGATTTTCAATAATGCTGAAGTCTTCAGCAGCCATTCGATTAAGCAATGGGTGCAGCAATCTGCCTTCTAAAGTACTCATTTTCTCTTGGGTGTCCTTTCTGAACTGTGCGTGCAGAAGCTGTGCTGCAGAAGCAGCTGGCATGGACCAAAATTAAACCAGCTGGTCATAAACCAGAAATACATAGCGAAGTGGACAAACTGTCTGTAGCAAGTTGTTCCCCTACACCCCCCGCCTCTCTTTCTCCTTTATATTCACCTCCAGTTGCACAGGTGACATTTTCAATAAAGTTAATTTCAATAAATATTTATAAATTCCTGTTTGTGCAGCGGAAGGAATTCCAGAATTTTATGAATGTCCTGAGGACACTGCAGTATAGTTAAGTCTCTATTTGACTTTTATTAAAATTAGAAATCTTTTCTCAGCTGTTGTGTAACTGTTGTATGTTCTAAAGGAAATTAAGAGATTCTACTTCTATAACCGCGTACCTTAAAACAACGGGAAACATCCTGTTTCACATCAAGAGCTTCCAAAACCTTTGGCAGGTCACACACAACAGCCACCTTAGCCACACGCATTAGAGTGTGACTCCTTACAACCAAAGCCACGAACCAGAATTAATTAATGTCTTAGCAACTTCCACCCCCTGGTTTGCAGTGCCCAGGAACCCCTAAATCTCCTCAGCTGGTCAGCGCACCTTTCCCCCTCATTAGGGGGCCCAGGCACCAGTGCCACACAGGGCATCGCCCCACACCTCCTGCTGCACTGCGGGGTGCTGGGGGTCTCACTTGCCTCTTGGCACCCCGACACGAGCAGGCAGCAGAAGCCACGCAACAACGTTCCCTTGGATCTAAGCATTCAGATGATGGAGCAAAACATCTGGTCCTCATTTCACTACAAACTGGACAAATTTAAATCCCAGGGAAGAGAGTCCCCAACCCTTCTCTTAAAATTCAACAGAAAGCTCAGGACAAAAGAGAGTGAGAATTCAGTGTTTCTCACAAAAAGTAACATGCAACATGCTATAAATTACTGTCTGGGAAAGGTCTTGAAATTAATCCATTGCAGCTCTTGAAAACTCAGTGAGTAACATAAATCATTCACTATTAACTCTCGAAAATCTTCAGGATTTGAAAAAAGGAGACTCTTTATCTGTAACATTATCAAATTTCTACTCCATATCACAGTAAGGACCTCCTACAGGCTGGCATGAAAGATAAGCATCGCTGGTGAAACCTAACTGACAGAAATCAGGCTTTATTGTAAACATTTTAATTATGTAGTATAGCTACTCTCTCTAAAAACAGGGCAAAAATCCACAGCCTTTCAATTCACACAATGGCCAGAATTCAATCCCAGTCTCACGTCTTAAATTTTATGGCCAATTCTTTTCCAGTTTGCCCAAGGCAATATTCTCCATTCAGTTAATCAGCAGACAGTTCTTTTCCCATAGTGCAGGGAAGATAAACTAAAATGCCAGGGAAGAGTCACCAGCAACCTAAGAGATGCAGATTTTATGATGAAAATAACCAGTATCAGTTGTAATAAAAACCTCAAACCATAATAAATTCAGAAGGTTCATCTCCAGTCTCTGAGTTTCTCTGTTTGCCGGAGTGGGATGTTGGCTGTTACAGTGTCTAGCAGGTGAAAACATCTGACTAAATCATTCCTGAAACAGCAAGGCTGTACATTTTTAGCACAGCTAAAAAGAATAGAACTGGTTTCCACCTCTAATGATGACTTTACCTGTAATCAAGATCATCACCAATGATCTCAGAAGTTGAATCCTGAGCACAGGCTAATTCCCTGATCCCACAAACCCAAACTGCAGGCATGAATTCCACCCTCCGCTTCCCACACCACCTGAATTTTATACCCAGAACAGTCTCATACAGAATGAAGCTATTCTGCTAGGTTAAATCTTTTCTGAAAGATTTCTGATTATCCTTTCTCCATGCTCACCTTTCTACAGGCACACTCACCATACATAAGTTCTAATGACCGAAGTCTCAGATGCAGGTCCATCCTCAGAAGCCCAAGAACCAGAATCAGGAAACAGATTCCGCACTTGCTTGCAGGCAACCTCGTATAATAAGGTCTTGAAGAGTAAAGCTGACAGTCTGTATTTAAGGCAAGCAGCTACACGAAGTTTTCCAGTCCATGCAAGAGTAAAGATAAAACAACATCACAACATACTGTGCTTCCTGACTGTGAGCTCTAAGTGTTAGTAACTGGGACTTGTAATCGCTCCCCTAGATGAATGCTCTGGGCTCTAGCAGCATCAAGAGTTCATATTCCAGCCTTTCCCATCTTGTTGGGGCATGTGAGGTCTCTTTCCTCTTTCTGGTATTTCACAGATCTTGCAGCAACTAAATTATCTTGGAGGCATTTGCTCCTCTTAGATTTGACTGATGGGTTCAAGTGTCACTGGAGAAAAGGGAGACAGAGAGAGGCACCACCAGGGTAACGGCTCACTGTTGCTAATGGAGATGGCCCCAGTTCTGCATTTCCTTTCTCCCATGCACCTCATCACATAAACCTGCCTGGCCTATGCTTGTCTTACCTTACCACAAGAAAAGTGGTTAAACTAGTGCTAGAGCTGGTGGTGGAAAAGCCACAGGGGTACGTGACCAGAGTAAAGCGAGTGGGATGTAGACTGCAGCATCAATTCAGCCCATCTTATCAAAACACAAGCTCCAAATGAAAATACTGTGGATCAAGTTGCATGTTACAAGTGAACTGTTACCAAAAACGAGGACCGTCCTGCTCGTTGTCCGCCCCTGTTCCCTGCACTGAGCCAATTCAACTCACTAAGACAGCAGAAAGTCAACCAAGTGCAAACAAACACACAAAAAAGTGTTTTCCCTCAATGAATTGAACTCACTACTTATAATGCACAAAAGGCAGCAGAAAGGACAGGAAACTAAGAGAACAGAGGCCCGGGGAAGGCAGGTACAGGACCTGCACCCCACAGCAGCAACAAGCTGTGACACTGGCCCAGCCATAACACGCAACCTCACGCTATGGCATGACACGGGCTCTGTTTCCTTCACCTGATGTTCCTGCCAACAGCTGTAGGTATCGAAAAAGCTGCTCATCATCTCTATCTGAGCAGCAGTTCCAAGTGGGAGATTTTCTTTGTTAAGGAGAGGATTATACAAGCAAATACACACTGAGCAGCCCATACCTCGTTAATGAGTTTCTGCGAAGCAAAGAGGTCACTGTTGACAGTAGAACAGCAACAGCATTTACAATTTGACAACACAGGCAGGATCAGTGTCAACCAGCAGAAGAGCTGGCGAGGCCAAGAAACTGTCCTTAGCGTAACACACAAACATCGCTCTTTTCCAGGTTAAAAATAAAAATGTTTGTGGATATCAGCAAACTGACAATTTTATTGTCACCACGTAATTTGGAGAATTTTCTGCATAAAATACAAAAAAAAAGCAAGAAAGACAAAAAAGTTCATGTGAAACTACCATTTCCTCTTTAAATAACCACAAACAGAAAACTTTCCAGCTTATGACAGAGTTACACAGTAAAACATCCCTGCACAAGATGAGACATTAGAAGTGACAAACGGAACAGGCTTACCCATGAAAACTGACTGTGCTGACAGAAGCAGGTGGAAGAAGAAATAGAATGCAACTGTTTAAGACTTCTGCATCCTACATAGGGAAAAAAAAAAAAACGTGGACAAAATGAAATTAGTGTTTTAGTTATGATTCTTACAAAAGTTGCTTTACTGAGGAGCAGCAGTTACAGCAGCAGCACGAACCAGCAGTATACTGAGAAGTCTTGCAATAGCTCACACAGCAGTGAGAAGAAAAAGACTTTTACAAATACTACTGTGACCTGTTTTAATAAAATGTAAGTTTATGACCTCAACAGCCTTATTCAGAGAAGTAAACTCTTGAGATCATTTTCAGGGTGTGACTGCTAATATCAGGTTTGTAATTTGATAAATCTCATGATACTGAACAGATAATTTTAAAAGAAGAGAACTAAAATTCTCATCTAGATTATTCCACTGCTGCTGTCTTCAGCAGTAGAGAACTCACTTCTCTTGTTGGACCTTCATAACTGACCCAAAATCTAGATTTTTCAACAAAGAAAATGCATAGAAAGTAGACCATCTTTACTTAGAAGGCAGCAATTCTAATACACTTCAAAACTACCTTTATCTTAATGCAGCCAGATATATGTGTCCTTATGCAAGTACTCAGTGTAGACCCAGAATAGTTGAGAAACGTCTCACCCCAAATTCTTCAAGTGGCTGTATCAATGTACAGCAAGCCAGCAATCTAAAACGAGATACAAAGTTCAGACCTTAATCCATCTGCAGAAATACAACAACGCTTCTAATTTTTATTTGTTCAAAGCATTAATTCCACCAAAGGACCGTAAATGCCTGCGGATGAAAAACCCGCAAGCAAGCTGCCTACAGTGATCAAAGATGCTCAGAACACATGTGCTATTTTTGGCCAATCTTGCTTTTCTCATCACAAGATTCTAGTTTTTAGGTCATGTTACATGAACTCCTTCAAGGCACCTTCCTCTTACAGGCACAGTTCAGAGACAGCACTATTTTCTTTTCAACATGCCAAGAACACACCTCAAACACTGGTTGATCCCCCAAGAACCCCCCCAAGGATAAAACTGGATTTCCCATTTTAGTGCTCCATAACTTAGATGTCCCAGGCAGTACTCATGCCAGAGTGGAGGACTGATACAATTTTTTACACACTTTCAGCCATAAAATCTGCCTCCAAAATTTATTAAATAAAACCAGTACAAATTTGAAAGCTATCCCAATGGTGGGGATAATCAGAAGTTCATAATTGAAAAAGCATGGGTGTAGTTTTACATGCAGAAAACCACAACGAATACAATAATCCAGCAACTTCAAAGGGTTCACACGTGCTTAGGTAGAGCTGCCCTATTAGTACAGAAGGTGATCTGTAAACCAAAAAGCAGGAGTAAATTCGGTGTCACTGGGGCAGATGCACTCATGTTAACGATAGTTGCGATTCTAAATATATGCTTCGGAAAACATAATTTGTTACCCTTGTTCATAAGCGGTTTATTCTTATACTTCAAAACCTCCAAGGGGGAGGTGGGGGAGAACACATGCACAGTGCCTAATGCCCAAATAATAACCTGACATCGACTTTCAGAAACCAACTCTTCCTCAAACAGTATTACAAAAGGTATACGCAGCTGGTGTGCACAGAAGCCAAAGGAAGTCACAGTGTTTAAAAAAGGCAGTTCAAATATAAACCCTTCTGTAACACCGGTAAGGAAAGATTTTAATTGTCAGAAGGAGACTCTATGCAACCAAGTAGCTCTTCTCCACTGACACAGGACCGACACGCTCCAAGCAGGAGAGTCTGACCAAGCCTTACCGAGACACCACAGGGGTCAGGACTGGTTCAGAAAAAGCAGATGAACTGAACTCCATACCCAGGCAACTCCATACCCAGAAGGCCTTTGCATAAAAATGTGAATATCCTACACAGCGCTGGGTAGGCTTCACCAAAACACACTAGCACAACAGTCTCTAGTACATACCTGGGAATATACCATATACATTCCATTTCTAATGCAACCCCACAGGGAGACGGGCCTCCCCAGCTCCTATTTCAGGCTGCAGGGGGGTTACTGAGCCACACTGGAACTTGGTTGTAGCAAGCTACACTCAAGTTTCTCTGCTTTGGATAAACCTAAACACTAATGCATAAATATTTACTCAGATATCATCCCTAAGGCAGGGCAGGAGAGGACAGAGAAGCCCCTTCCCCACTCCTGCCGCCTCACCTTCCAATGCGAAGGGTCAGACGCTCACTGACTGGGGGATGTGAAGAGGATAATGGGCTGGCTCTCCCCATACACCACAAAAACCATTTGGAAACACTGCATCATCCCCCCTCAGGTCAGAGCTCTTTTTCACAAGGATTCATCTCAATGCTACCTTCCGAATCCCAGGATGAACATTTAAATTACCCTTATCCTACATCAACTAGATGATTTTTCACTATTTCACCCCAGAAAGCTGCAGAAACACAAGTCACACTGTAATGGCACACTGAAACTGTACCTTGTCGCTGCAACATGACCCAAGGAAAAATAAATTTCACGGGCAGACTAATTTTCAGTCTTCAATATTAATTTGCATCTTTTACAAAAGATTTGTTCCCAGATGCTGTTTCCCCCACACTTTTCTTGGCAGAAAAGCCAAGCTATAAACAAAACTATAGAAGAAGTGAAGAAAATAAAAAAAGTATGACCAAAAGATGTTCAAGAGGAGAAAAAACAGGCATCCAGTTAAGTATACAGATTCTTAATTGCTCTTAAAAGACTACTAGGTACAAAACACCTTTTCGAAAGCCCAGGATATGAAGCAAAGAACAAGAGGTAGGAGAACGGTAATTAGAGAATAAAGATATGGAAAAAACGTATTGCGTAATATAGCTGTTAGGAAATAAAGTCTAATGGGTGTGCTCCTTTAGCTCACTAGCTACTTGGCTTGAGCCTTTTGTAATCACTGGTGAGAATTTTATAAAAGCTGAAATTAAAATTAATTACTGAAAAGTATGGCTAACCTATAATGTAAGTGACTTTCTACCCTGAGGATTCTTAGCTATTAAATGAAGCACAATTGATTCTGAAGACAGAATATTCCTGTGGCAAACCACCTTCAGTCTTACTTCAGCTACAATGTTGCCATTTATCATTCCTCCATTTATAAACAGCTACAAGATAAAAGTAATAGTTTTAAAGAAGTTAATCAGATCTGAAGTGATGATCTCTCTATTGCAAAGTTAGTATTCTCCCCATTCCCAACTGATTTTAGTACCTACTTTTTGCTCTAGAAAACTTTACCTAGTCTGTGCCCGGTGTGAATACACAGTATTTAAGAAAAAACAACTTAGCTTATATAGTTTAGCTACCAAAATCTGTACATCTGAAACACTTTAAGTTACAAGGAGAAAGAAAAAATTAAAAAATAAACTCTGCAGATTTCTAAAACAGGTTCTTTGTAATGTAATATAAACAGATGTAAGGTATATTCCTTTCTCATTATTAATGCATCTATTTAATACTCATTCTAAGAATGTCTTTACAGTACATATGCATTCTCCATATTTTCAGTATTCCAGATCATCTCTCAGTTCTCACTAGCAAAGAGAATTCTCCACTTAATGCTCACATTTGCAACAATTTATATAATCTTGTAACAAAGTTTTCCATCAGGAAAAAACAAAAAAATATTTTTTTTTTTAATTAAATACGCATGTTGCTCAAAAGACATTTTAGATCTTGAATCTGAAAGTGTTGCTTCTTAGGCTATATACATTACAACAGAATGTTTTCCCTGACACATTTACAAAATTCTAACAATGTAAAACCTCTAGATACACAAGTATAATAGCAGGCCATCACCCAGCACTCTGTGGCTGTGGTTAAGTACAGCTTTTGCTTTTAGAAACAGTTCACAGGAGGCCAGATCCCTTTTAATTTTATGTTTTTATTACAATCTCCCCACACCTCCAAGTATAAACATCGAACCCTCCCCATTCCCCCCCACCTCCACCCCCCCAAAAGGTTGCATGATAGGAGACCAAGGTGAAGTGATTTAAAGCCACATCAATGCCTAACACACCAGAACAGGTTTGGAGAAGGGAAAGCCTAACATTAAAAAAAAAGTTAAACAGCCTCTTGATTCCAAAATATTAATAAATAAAATAAGTAATAAAAAAATTTATTTTTTCCCCATTTTGAAGAATTTCCACAACAGAAGAATAAATTCCATAAAATAATGAAAAGCTGTCCTTAAAACCAGTTTTAGAAAACAGTAGTGTACTGCAGGTTGCAACTATTGCACCTATAACTTAAGGAAGAAGTCTTACAGCCTTAGGCTTGCTGTCCTTTATTGTTCCCCATGAATGCCATAAACATGGCTTGTTATTGATACATCATATATATGTTACACATACACATACATATGATGCATCTCTGCAGAGGCCCTGTTTTAGAAACAAACACAAACATTACTCTGGTGTCACAAATATTCCCCGCAATTAAAATGGAGAAATACGAAGCAAAGATTTACCTGTAAAGCTTATCACAGTAGGTACCAGACTGTTCAACTGTTCTTACAGTAAAATATCACGCTAGGAAAGAAAACCCATCCACTGGATTCAAAAGCTGCTTTTATCTGGATAGTCAAACTAGTGAGAACAGGAACAGAACTACCACTACATTGAAAGACCTAAGCACCATAGTATGTCTGAAATACACAGTACTTCCAAACAAACTATGAATTCCTTTAGAGATTTGTATCACCAGTGGGGCAAGAAAACAACATCTTAATTTTCTGTTGAGATTTTATTTGAAATCTAATTCAAGTTGTCAAAGCTACAAAAACGGGGAACATTTTGAGTTATTTCTGCTATGTCACAATATTCTAAAACAAAATATCACTACTGCCAGCAGATCAGTTACACACATTTCTGATGAAACTTCTAAACACAAAAATGTTTCATTTGGGAAATAGTCACAATGAAGATATTTTGTACAATATAAAACAATGACAGGTCTACAGAAGCCGATACTCATGAGTATACACGTGCATTCACAAAAAAAAAAATCAGGAATGCTTTTTTGTTTTTTAACAGACTGCTCAGGCACAAAAACAAAACCGCATTTCCAGTAAGTGACAGCATCATAAAAAATATTAACATTGTCAGTGTTTGCTTTTCTTTGATTTCTTATGAGATCTGTGAGGAGAACGGGACTGAGATCTGGACTTTTTTCCTGACTTTTTAGGGGATCTGGATCGTGATCTTCTTGATCTTTTAGGTGTCCTGGAGCCAGATGGTGATCTACAAATAAAAAAAAAAAAAGAAACAAAATAGAAAAAAAAGTCAAATACTAATTGATAATACCAACTTCTTCCACAATTATTTGGCATTCATTTATTGAGCTAAACAAGGTAAAAAATATTTCCCTCTAGTAAGAGGAAGTAACAGAACAGTAACTTGCTTTTGAGAAAAAGACAACTTTTGCATTATAAGGTTTTTAATATATTTTAGGCTTAACTTCAGTGCTTAGAATCCACAAGAAAAATAACACCAACTCATGTCTTTCTTAAACTAACATAAGGTATTCACAGCCTTCCATGTAAGCCTCAACCACCTTGACTCTTGTATTAATAGCAGCCTATATCCATATAGACTAGAAAAGAAAAATTATGTTGAACTGTGTTATGCTGAAGTACTTCTCTCATGACGTATGTTCAGCTTGTGATGCAACCCTACAGAAAAAGAATGTACACTAAATAAACTTATGTCATCTAATCCACACATACATCAATCAGATTGTATCAGATTAATACATTAATCTAATGTAATCTAAATTGAATGACGATCATATTAACTTTGAAAAAACTCAATTTTCTACTTCCTAACTTACAGCACAAGAATCTCATTACTGTAAGTATGTACTACGATTTTCTCAACAGCATCAAAGGAATTTTCCGCAGCATATCTGAGGAATCTTCTATAAATAAAATATTCTACATCTCTAAAAGAAGGGGAAGCTGAACTTTTGAGTTTTGAGCTACAAAAGCATCAATACAATAATAAAATCTCACCCCAAGTTAAACATTAGAGACAAATATTTGAGTCAGTCTGGAGATTAGGCAGTATCTAATTCGGAAACAAAACCCCATAAACAGTATCTAACTAGGTATTATTCATTAACAAAAACAAACCATGGAAAAGGAGCTTCATTAAGCAAACCATCAGTGAAAGACTGCATGCTCACTATAATTCTACAGGTTCCATGGGCTACAGAAGATTTGTCCTTTGAAAATAAAAAGCTAATAAAAGCAGCAAGGTGCTGCAAGGTTTAAAGCAGTATTTCTCAAAATTATCAGTAAACAGGTAAACAAGAACATAGACATGAACAACCTTGAGCTATCAAGGCAGGCGGCTGCTTACATTTCAGACAACAAGTGTCCAAAGATGTTTATCAGGAACATGCAGTATATATTATGACAGAAAATATCTGTGTATCAAATATGCTCTGCCAAAAACCACACAAACAAGAAAACCCAACCAAAACACATCTATGCACTTAACTTTCCTACCACCTGAAAGAAGATACCAGCCTACCTTTTGGCTTTTTTACTGACATCTCTGGGAGAATCTTTATGTGATGACCGAGAACGCGAACTCTCTTTGTGGGACCGTTCAGAGCGCTCCGAGCGTTCCGATTTTGGTGATGGAGATTTTGCTCGTCTACTGCCACTGCTCCGAGATGGGCTTGGTGAAGCACTGTGTCGTCTTTTCCTTTGTATAGAAAGCAAATAGTTATGTACATACACACACAGAAAAGTGAAAATGTTTATTAAGAAAATTCCTTTCAGTAGAAATTTTCTTTTGTCAATGTAATGTTAGATCCTTTAAAGTAATTAAAAATTACTTTATTACTTTAAAAAAAATAAATCGAGTTCAACGTGTACACCAGAGTTTCTCTGGTTTGAAGAAAATATTAAGGCCTGTGACTCATCTTTGTTTATTGCAGTGTAAAAACATTCTGTCATAGTTGCCTGAAAAGCAAGGCATTTTACTGCACCTACGCTTAATACCATGGAAGAGTTTGGCTATACAAGTATTAGAAGATCAGAGTGTACAATCAACTGCCCTAAAACTAGCTGTTTTGAAGAATTTTCACTACGAGATGAGTAACATTTAAACCACCACACATAATTTGTGGAATTACTTCAGCACAGTTTTCAGACTAATACACTGCAGTCATTTTACTGCTAAAAGAGAGTTAAATATACCCAGTTTTCAACTGGTGATTATTTTACCATGTTTCCTTGGGATCTAAATGAGCTCAAAGGGGATTCTACTCAAAAGGGTATGTCATTTGGGGCAGGACAAAAATGACAGTTCCTTTAAAATTTTGAAACACGTTTTAATACCCAAAGGGTGTTTGTTTTGTTGTTGGGTGGGGTTTTTTTTGTTTGGGTGGTTTTGTGGTGTTGTTTTAAAAAAAGATGTGTGGTACAACGTAATTTCAAGGCTGACATTGTACACAAAAATACTAACTGTGAGGTTCTTCCTCCCATCCACTTTATTCCAAGGAAAGCCATACCTCTCTTTCCTTGTTGGTGTACATTCTTCCTTTTCCTTCTTATCTTTGTTGGACCTGGATTCAGATTTTTCCTTGTCCTTTTTGTCTCTGTCCCGTTCTCTTTCCAACTCTTTTTCTTTTTCCTAAATTATTAGAAGCATTCATGATTTCAGATGAGGTGTGACTAATTATTAAGTAAAGACAATCAAGCTGATCGCAAACAGCATAAAATCACTGAGTACTGAAGGAACACAGCACATAATTTGGGAAGGAACTAATGGTCACACTATACCCATTCTCCAAATCTTTACTACTGCTCTGTACACAGCAGAAACATTTATTGTAACACAGACTGACAAAACCATGAAAGATGTCACTCTGTGTAAGAAAGTCTGAGTATTGCAAATGAACGACCTTCAATTTTACAAATTTCAGGGAAATGTTACAGCTGTAATAGATTTTCTAAACTAAATTAAACATGAAAGAATACCAGGAACCTCTTTCTATTTAAAATACATGCATTCATCTTCACTAACCCAGATTGAAAACAAGACATTTAAAGACAAAACAAAAATATAAACAAGATTCTGCAATTACGTCTACTCTGTCAAAAACCCCCACAAATATGGTCATTTCTATATAGCAACAGGACCGTTTTGAAAGAACGTATGTATCCTGGGCACACCTCGTTTGTATGTCAAATAGTTAGAATATTAGTCATACAAAAATAAACCTAAACCATCAGCAAGTCTGAACACAGGGATCAACAGATGTGCTTCTTTCAGTACTGGCATTAAAAAAAAAAAATCATTCACAGCAAAACCCAAACATATTCCCTGCATACCACATGAAGACGACAAAGAAAGGGTGATTTAGCTAAATTAAAGAAAGGGCGCAGAGGGAGGGAGGGAGGTAATGACACAAGTACAGGAAATACCAGGACAGCTACACTAATCTAGTCTCACATTTTCTTTACATGGAAAGCTTACGGTAAATTTTTAAAGGGTTCCCTATCAGTATACCTACTATTGCAAACTATTGTTAGATCCCACTAACATCAATGGGCTCTTAAGATATGCCTAGCTTATTTGATAGCATAATTAATTATTTCATTTTGATAAATAGTAATAAACAGTATTTTAAATAGCTATAAGCTCCTATTCTCTTAACAATATACAATATTACCAGAAAATTTACTCTTTGAAAGATTATTCTATAGTAAATCAGACAAAAACCGATGACCAACCACTAAGTTTGCAGGAAACGCAATCGGAATGACTCTGACATTGTTATTACACAAACTAACTTTATTATGGCGTTAAAACGAAAGATAAAGTTATTCCCTTAACAATGGGGTTATTATTGTTTTAAATAACACCTGATCTCATTATCATGAAATGGTTAACTGACTATTACTGTCATCACTGAAAGTAAAAGCAGAAAAGTAAGATAGTAATTGAAAATCTAAAATATTGCAATCTGATTAAACTAATTCAACACAAAGCATCTCACAAAGTAATCAGAATTACGATTTCTGTGGTTTTAAGCCACTGTCTCACTAAACATTCTGTGCTTACTGTACAAATCACTTATTTTTCCAATTACAGAAAACACTGAGGAAGTGAGAAGTTTTAGGATACAACTACATTTAAAGGGAAGTTAATTATAAAAATGGAAGTGTTAACTGCTAATGTCAACCTCCGACTGGGTAAATCTCCTTCAGGGATCAGCCTGTTTAATTTTTACAAGTCTCTTACTTCAAGGTACTGTGCAAAATTACTTTAGTGAATTAGACAGATATTGAGCATCACATAATGTAAAAAACAACTGACAGAGAAACACCTGGTGAAACCTGCTTATTTGTGTTTAGCTTCCAAGAAACTGCAAGGGTACCTAATGTCATCATTGATCTGTCAGGCTGTGAAACTAGGTTAGAGAAGCAACTGCCACTTACTCTCTCTCACTAAACTCACTGTCCAAACAGGTTACATGTTCTTCTGTTACATTTCGAAGATTCAAGATCACATGATATCACCTGATGATGCTGGTTTTTAAAGCCGCTCTGACTTCATAGCCAGAGAGGACTACTGAAAATAGTAACGGTACAGAATTATTCACTTTTGGTTGACAGCATGACCTGGAATTATCCAGGAAGTCTTAGACACTGGAGAATCGGAAGCAATATGCTGCTTAATACTATTCTTTCTCTCCCTTTGGAAGCCTTTAGCACAACAGATCAATTACCAAAAGCAAAATGAAAAGCCTGATGAACATCAGTTGTTCTTCCTTTCCTTTCCCACACCTAACAGTTTGGTTTATGTAGTAGATCCAGAAGTGACCTCTTTAACGTTTCAATACTCTCTAAGGTTTCAATATCTAATGATACCCATGTGCATGGTGTTAAATACTACATTACTTTGATTAAGAAGAGAGATTATATCTAGTCTGCAGAAGAACTTGGATTTAGACACGCAGTTTGACATTACAGTAGAATTTTAACGAGAACCATGTGTTGTGATACCTAATGCCACCTTATATTTGATAAACTCAATAAAAGCCTATCACAGAATCAGAGGCAAACATAAAGAACATTTCTTACCCTCTGGAGCAGCTTGTCTCTATAGTGTTCAATCTGTTCCTGAAAACTCTGGCCTGGTTTCTTGGGTCTTTTCCCAGACTCTAACTCATCCTGAAACTTCATCACCTTAAGCTGTGGAAATAATACTGACCATTAGGTTACTGGGCTTCTTATTATCCAGTTAGGCAGGTGGCTGAAAATGAAATTTCCGTGATTTATGATCTGTGTTCTTCATTGTCTCTATACAAGTTTGTGCACAAAAAGATACTAACTTTATTTAAACTGGATCAAAGCAAGAAAACCGCATGCTTGTCTGCAGGCACCTGCAGTTGTTTACAGACATGTTAAGAACTAAAAATAAAGGGATTTTTTCTGTTATTCTAAATTCTGTTCCCATCATTTGAACACTGCAACCTTACAGTTCTTAGATCGTTATCTGTTTTTTTCTTTCAAAATGAGATCATTTACTGCAGGTGTCTTAACATATTGTTTCAACTTCTCTTGTCTATTCCAAGTTTTCCTTCAAAAACTGCCTTTTTCCATTTAACCCCAAAATGTTAAAATCACATGACTGACATAATTAGGACATAAAACAAATGCATCTCCTCTTCAGGGCTGTTTGCACAGAGTGGTTGATTTGAAAGAAGTAATTTTTACTAACATAATACTCTTTCCTGTACTATCAAGCTTAGCAACACGATTCAGTTCACTAGTGCTGCTAAATGTACACAAAATTTACTGTGATAATATCCCCAGCTGAGTCACAAAGTTAAGCAAATGTCAGAATTTTTCCATGTGGGTTGTTTTACTTTTGGTCAAGATACACTAAAACCTTTCTCCAAGTTCATTCACATCATAAAACTTCACTCACACTGCTTATCATTTATCAATTCTTTATTCTTACTGACATGGCCTTGTACAAACTACCCTTCAATTCTTTTTGGATGAGGTGTCTCTCTTGTGGGGGCGGGGAGGATCTTGGTACTAAGGCACCCTCTTGTCAGCCCTCTCCCAAACGCTGATACTCTGACCCTCCTGTATTTCCTGTTTCAATACCGAACAACACAGTCATATACAAATAGATTTTTCCAGTGCTTGAGGTTTGATTTTTAGCAAACACACAAAAATATTTTTCTCTCGAGAAATATTTAACTCTTCCACACCAAAAACACGCAAAGGAAAAGACTTTGCAACTGTGTCCATTTTGATTATCTGAAAGGATTCTTATTCTCCAGGTCCTCAATTCCCTAATATGAAGTAGGCACAAAATTAAACCCTGAAGGTTTTTTCTTCCCTCTCAAAAGCAGCAGGACATAGTGAATATGAAGGTATCATATATTCTAATCAGCCCTTCCAATTACTGACTGAGCAGAAAGGAGAGGTATCACAAAAGTAAAGTAACAAGAACAAATATGTTAAGAAACATAAAACCCAGACAAGGGTAGCACTATTTTGAACAGGAGCCCCTTCAGTCACAGGGCTTATGCCAACAATGCATTTTTCGTTTTAGTCTCAAACACAATACAGCACCTCATTTGGGGCAAGGGAGGCCACTGCTATCTTGCAGCACAGTAAATTTCCGACAAGTGTTCTGCTTACCTCCCTCACTTACAGAGTATGCTCCACCTAGGGTTGAGCATTTTTCATTTTCGCTTCCAATTCAACCAATTAACTAGTCAGCAGCCAATGGAAAACTGACATCATCATTTGTCACATACGACTACACCTTCCATAAAGGCATTTTTTGTTCTTCCCCCCTTCAGATGCAGAAGTTTCAAAAGCAGGAATACCTCCTGGAACCATATATTCAGCGTCACCCTCTACGACTTGTTCTGGTAAGAAATCAAGATTGCACTGTCTACCATCATGTAAACCCCCAAGGCCATTAGTTGCTTAACACATTCAGTACTGACCAGAAAGAGGACGGAGGAGGCTTAGCTGATCTAGAAGGCCTGATCTAGAAGGGTTGTCATGGTATGAACACGCCTATAAGGCTTCTACTTTGTCTTTCCCAACTAAATCACCAAGATTAAAAAAACCACAAAACAAAATAAAACCCCACAAAACAAAAACCCACCCTCACACGATTTGATTTCTTTACATTTTCAGCCAACAAAGCTGTGACACTATCTCTGTTTAACCATATTTTCAAAGCAAGGAAGCATAAGTCTACAGCCCAAAGTAACCTGAATGAAGGAAAACTAGGAATCCGATCAACAGGCTTTACTTCAGCTAATCTGGGTGCAAGGAATGCTGAACTTCTAGCAGCCTGTCTCACATTCACGTCACACAACTCACTGCTAGTATGAAATGTAAAATGCCAAGAAGAACTATTTGCGTGTAACTTTTCCAGTAACTGTGGGCAGGCGGGGGAAATAAAAAAAATAAAAGGCAGTCATTAGCAGGTGCCTAGAGAAAGAAAGAAAACCAGGAAAATCCTATACAATAACCACTGACTGAACACCTCCCCAAACTCCAGCTATGTTAAGATCATATGGTTTCCCAAGACAGCTGTGGTCTTTTAGAGACGAATCAGAGAGATGGATCCCTCTCCTGCACACTTGCTGTATCTCCCTTTGAACCTGTGTAAACTGACTCCTTTTAGAAAGATGCTGTGAGTAGAAATCAGCTGTCGTACATCCCCTGGAAAAGGAGACTAAGTGTTACAAAATGCTGAGATGGTATCAACAGCTCACTACAGAATGATCATTCTCTTGCACGTTCCTTCTCCACTCCTGCACTCCAAGCAAACAGTTCCTCCTCCACACTGACCTTGCAGGAGCTGCAATGCTTGGCTGAGCCTTCCATAAACCAGATCAATTCACTAATCCAGCAATAGCCCACCTCCCACCTTGAATTTCTTTCCCCCTTCATTAGTGAGATGTATTGGCTCAGGAGAAGAATGAGCAAGTGCCACAGCTCACTGGTAGGATCAAGATACTCCCTTTCAGCAGAGGTGAGCAGTTAGATCAGACCTGCTCATCCTACATCTTCAAATACAGCAGCTTTTGCTACTTGCTCTAAAACATCACCACTGTAAATGTTTTAAAATAAAAGGGATTACTTAGCTCCCAAAGTCCAGAAAAGAATTCTCTGAAGAATTCTATCACTCAGAATTACTATATAAAAACTTACACATTTGGTTATCTCCCTTCACCATTTCACTATTCGTAGCATATGAACACTCTTCTTATTGTTCTTTTCACGTGGTGTATATGATGCTTATACACCTACCAGCGTTTCAGATATCCCCCCGTGAGAAAGAAATCCTTAAAACTTAGGCTTAAACCTGCTTAAGCATCTCATCGATGAATTTTTTTAAGCATTCCACCTTGTAACCTTGCATTTAGAAAGACCTAATATATTCTCATTGAATTGATTATTCTTTAACTATTCTCATCCAACAGACAAAAACTATTAAGCCTGTTCATCCTCAGGAGTAGATACACTGACTTTATCTAGCCCATCTCTGGAGTCAGTAATACAGAAGGGGAAAATTTTTCAAAACCCCATGCCAAAACTTTGTAGCATTAATTCCTTAGTCACAGCAGTCTCCCACAGCACAGAGAGTTTAGAGGTTTTCGGAGACTGCAATGCAGAGGTGGCAAGTATCATCCCCATTCCTGTGAGAAATTTCTACCTAAATACTCCCATGCAGGGATCATATTTTTCACCAACCACGAGGAGGTATCTCTCATAAATTCAAGATAAACAGCTCCACAACATGCCTCTTGTCTATTGGTTCTAATCTTGAAATTTTCCTCCTCTCTCCTCAAACTCATTTGAGGAGAGTTTAAAAGATTCAGCCTCCCCTAGAAGTTGAGGCCTTGATCACAGACTAACCAGTAAGCTAGCAAGTTACAGAGAAAGGCAACTCCTCGCTACCACACATCAGGGAAACCACAGACTGACCCAAACTGAAGCCCTGCCCATAGCTTTCTACACCCTGACACAAACAGGTGTGCTGTGGGTAGCCTCCATTGCTTAAAATGAACCTATTTTCAAAAACTGTTCTTTGTTTTCTAATCTCCTGCTGATACTGTCTGAATGTAATTCAGTGGTCTTCAGGAGGAAAAAAGGCTTTTTCACAAGAGGTTATTCCACAGTTACACACCCTCAGAAATTAAGTGGCCAAGTTCAAACCCAACTTATTTGAGGTAAATTAGCTGCATACTGCATAATAGGATTAACTAAGAAGTTAATCACCAGATGCTTGATGAAAGATAGGAATTTCTGCTTGATATATAATTGCCCTCAAATGTAGACCGATCACAGACAGGACAGACATCCAAGAAGACCGAAGTGTTTTGGTTTTCCTTAAAATAGACTCACTCCAACAATGGCTACAACAAGTCCTAGACTTCGCCAGAAGCAGAGCAAAATATTTCTTTGAAAGCTTGACTTTCCCAGCAAGTCTATGGGCAGTGCAATTTCTGCAGTTATGGTATTATCAACAACAGCTGACAGCGATACTGGCGTACACATGTGAAATACCTCTTGAGCCATAACAGACCTCTGGCATGCTCAATCACACTCACAGGATGCCACATGTCTTGGAGATGAGCAATTCCTCACTTTTGTCTTTGTGTAAAATAGAAGTAGATTCAAAGATTCAAAATAGACCAGAATCTGCAGAATTAAATAGTTATGATCTTCTAAGGAACGACTGCTATAAATAGCAAAACTAATGGTCAAGCAAAAGCCAATTTGTCTCATCTGTTACTATTAAGCTGCAATGAGTAAGGCAGTTAATTGGACATCTTTTTGCCATTTTGCACAGGCTTCCAATGAGCTAGGTACAGAAATCGCCACAGACTGTAAAGACTGAAGAGTTATACTGCTCTAGTGATGATTACAAGCCTCAGATAGCTCCTATGACTTGATGAACAAATACACAAAAGTGAGTACTCTGCCTACTAAGTACCATAATCCAGAGAAAGAAATAATGGAAACTATATGGAACTTCAGTTTCTTGACAAAGGTATACAAGGCCTTGAAATCCAGAACAGGCCTCGGATACAACCTGCTCTTGTGGACAGTGCTTAATCTATCCTTACCTTGTGCTCTAGTCATTCTCTGTTAGAGACGGAATACTACACTAAAGGAACTCCGATCTTGTCTGGTAAACTTGTACTAAGAATGCAAAGACAGTAACCTCCTTTCCTTTGTTACATGCAGGAAAAACTTCTTGGGCTCTTGGTAGAAAAATAAATTGCACCTCAAATACCACGACACATTTTCTGGGGGGGAAAAAATACTTAAATCTCTGTTTACGCAATGGGCAGGGGGGTACTGACAGAGCACAGACACAGGATTGTATATATACCATAACAGAATCCAACCTGCATCTCCTGGAGCTCAGTGGTACATAGCAGAAAGGCTGAAGACCATTAGTCTTCTACCTTTGTATTAACTCCCTGTGACCTCAAAGTAGTGTTTGATTGCTTAATCAGAGGTAAGTAAAGCCAGCTACTAAAGAGGACAAATCTCCTGTTCGATCCTTTCAGAAGCACTGATACATCTGGATTCGTGAAGGGTCTGCCGCCTGCTGCAGATGAAGCCTGCGCTGTGCTCTTCCGGGGTAGGATTATAAAATCTCGCTCAGCAAGATGGAGACAGAAGTAAAGTACCCTAGAGAAATGTCCAAGGAGGACAACGCTGCTTCATTTTGTTTGTGACTTTTTGCATGCTCCGAGGAAACAACCTTAATGAACAATCTAAGCAACATAAAATTCCCATTTTTAGGACACTTGACAGCACAGTCCCTGAGGAGCGGAAAGAGACACACACATGCACAGCACCATAAAGACCATTCTGAAATTTGAGTTATAATGTACAGCAAAGTGCCGATTGTTCCACACTTAAAAAAACAGTAAAGAAATCGTTGTTCTTCAGTGTTACAAGAAAGCTTCTGCTCTTGCTAAATTCTGGAAAGAATTCACACTTCAGCAAGGTTAACGGGGTATGGGGGAATGCAAACAAAGGGTTAACAACTTGCCTTCTCTGACTGGCTTCCACTAAAGTTTGTTTCTTACTGTACTTTCCCCTCCCAGCTGACAAACTTTATTTACTAACTGTGCCAAGAGAAAGAATTATTGTTTGTGTTCATTAATTTCAAAACGTGCATGAAAAAAATGTTTTTCAGTTTTCCCAGTAGTCGCTGTGTAAACTGCTAGAGAATCAGACTTTGCCTTTTTTTTTTGCCAACGCTTTTACAGGACATTTTTAACAGTGTATATTAGACGCCATAATTTCTAAAGCTAGTAACTGTTTTGGGGTTTGTTTTTTTTCCCTCAGTTCCTCCCCTCAAATTTAATAATGGATGTGTCCTTTGGCAGGGACTCGGTATATACTAAGAAGAAACTTTCAGCGTGAATTATTTCAAGTAGTACAGGAGGTACTTTCCTGTCAATAACAAGCTTGAGGAGAAATTGGAAGTACTTCTACATAGTGTCTGAAGTGTTCTCAAAATGAAAGAAAAAAAAAAAAATCACAATCCTTTCTGGCAATTCCAGAAGTCTGAAACTTGAGATGGCAATTTATTTACCACAAAGACTAAAGATAGCAAAATGCACTTGAAAACCTCAAATATTTACCACCCAAAACTGTTACAGACAGGATACATTGATGAAAGAACTCACAACACTTGTGCACTGTAAAACTGACAATGGTTAAATTAAAGCACTTCCTAATCTGCCTCCACAACTGCCAGGATAACATGTGTAAAACAGATACTCAACCTGCATGAAGCCTTTTCCATAACCACTACAATCATTCTTACAGCAAAATTAAAACTTAAGTTTCACTTGTACTCTTGTTAGTCTAACACTATGTATTTTCTACAGAACTACTGCCACCATGAGTCGTCAGACATAAATCCCACTTCTTTTCTCAAATTCATAATTTACTCACTTCAAATCGCTATGCATCATGAACTTTCAAACTGCTATGCAAAGCAAGAGGTTTCTAAGTGCTTAGTTATAGGCCATTAATTTTAATAATCTCAATTATTGAACAGAAGCATATTTGGGATAAACAACAGTTGTGACATTTTAAAATACTACTGCTTTTACATCTTAAAAGACTATTATGGAGCTTTAGTAACGTCTGATTTTAGCTAACTAGTACATCATAGCATAAATAGGTAGGTAGTCATAATTCCACCTTCAAAATATTACCCAAATTATAATCTGTCACTTGGAGATGCTACAACTGCAACAAGTAGTTTAGCAGCTTAGTATCATTTTAATGCACTGAACAGAAGGTAAAAAAATTTCAATATTCAATGTATCATGGGTTTTAATACTGAATACAAGCTGGAAAGTCGCATGCAATTTTAAACCTGTTTCTGCATGGCACTATATGACAGATAGGCTTCACTGCTAGACAAAACTCATGCTAAATTCAAGTTCTAGTTACCTTCTCAGTCAATCACAAGCTCACAAGTCAGCATGAAAACCTGAGAATCTGTGCTTATCAACCTTAACAGCTATACTAACATGTATGCTTGAAGAAAGGATAAAAGCATGAGTGAGCTCTGTAAACTGTATGTAAGTCTTCAACTAAAATGCCCCATTTCCAGGACCACCTGGTTTAGTTGCATCTACTTCTTTCTTTGATGGCTGACACAGTGAGAAGAGCAACTTTTAAATGCAATAGAATACAGAGACACTTGAAGGCAAGAGACAGAGAGAACACGAAAGGCACAGGACTAAAGCCACACCCAAAAGTCACTCATGTTTGCCAAGAAGAGGAAAGCTAGAGAAACACAAGCAAGCTAAGGCTACCAGTGGTACTGAAAAAGGACACTGAAAAAGAAGAGTAATTCTCAACGCGCAATATACCCGACTCGATTTTTCATTTTTTTCCTGCATTATTTTGAAAGCCAAAATAAATGCTGTAAACAAACAGACCTTTATAAAAATACAATGGATTAAAAAAATCACTATATAATAGGTTCATAACGATTTCAGTAAAAATAACTCCCTATTATATGTAGAGAACTGGAGGGGAAGGACTGAAGATGTACAGAAGGGTGGCACAAAATACCACATGCTGACCTCTATCTCTCGGAGTTTGGCACGCTTTTCTTCACTCATTTCTGAGTATTTGACTGATGACTTGGACTCAGGCATTTCTTCTTTAATAGGATTGGAATACATGTGTTGTTCTTCTGACTTAGAACTCTGAGTGTCTTCCTCATCTTCACTTTCTTCTTCTTGACTTTACAGAAAACATACAGAATTAACGGATATATATATTTAAGACAATTAGCTGTTACAAAAGTTACGATCTCTCCTACTTAGTTTCTGTGATTAGTTACCAGTTTTGAAATCTGTTAAGTAAGATTATGTTATGTAAAAGTTTGCAGCTACAAAACAGTCTCCACCTGTGAGACAGATATCTTCATATTTTCACTAATTCAATCATTAGTTTTTATTATTCAGATAATTTACACTTTTCATATGACCGTGCAGAATAATTCTTGAAATTTGCAGCCATATCTAATTCGGCTACAAAACTAGCACACTACCTCAACAAAAATCTCAAGTGCTGTAATTGTGCTTTTCAGGTAGAATATTTGCTTTTTGGAGACAAATCTAAGACATGGCAGATATTCAAAATCATATTCCCGGACTGGCCACTAGAGTGCTGCAGTACTACATGCAATGCAGCAAGATAACAGACTACAAATAGATGCTCTCAATTGCCTAAAGAGCAAAGTAAAAGACTGTTAACAAACAACACAGGATATGGAGTCTATCAGCATCCAAAGAAACATATACATCAGAACATTATTGACTGTGTTTGTCTCAAAAGCAAAATGCAGAGTTTAGATACATTCATACATATCTGACATCAAGATCTCCAAACTGTAAAATACTACTACCTTAGTTCTTACTATCTGACATGAAGTTATCAAATCAGTATCAATTAAAAGACTATGGTTAACAACTCTACCAAAAGACGTAATTTGTCATGTCAGAAAAAACATTACGGGGGCTGAAGGCATCCTGCACTAAAATCCTGATTTTTCTCCATTTTCTTATTTTTCTACTTCCAAAATTTCATTTTTGTTCCGCTCTTCTAATACATATATGTATCTTATAATGAGTTCCAAAGACACTTCAACCTTAGAGGCAGAAAATGAATATGCTTTCATCAGAATGAGAAAGTATTTACTTTTGAATTTCCTCCTCCTCAGATTCTTCATGTTGGTCAAAAAGCTCCCACTTGGAAGTAGTAACAGCTAGAAGAGACAGTAAGATAATTCTAACAACAGAAAAAGCTATCACTTAATCTGAAAATTAGTATTTGTAGATATAATAAAAACTACAATGTGATAAAATTTACCAGCATCTAGCACTTAATACAGACTATCTCATAGAAATACTCAAAACTGCACATTATCACAATATTTACTATTTACAGAGCTATTCACTAGCATTGCATGTCATGCTTCAGTAAATCCTTCAAAAGCAGCCAAGTATTTGTCAGTTTGTAAAATCTTATCTTCCAAACAGATATTCAGAAAGACTGCCAACCACATACCCGGATTTTTTTTTTTTAATATTTATTCTTAATGCATTGGAAATTATTTTTAAAGGTTGGTAGATTACTGAAGTAAAATAACAAAAACAAAATACACTGTTTTCTTCACCGAAGTTATAACCAAAAAAAAGAAGTTACAACTCAAAGTCCTACTGCACTACTACAGAAGTCATATTAATACTTTTAAACAGATCAGTTGAAAATAATCATGAAATAGATAAGGGACATTAAGCTTTCATTTTACTTAGGGAAGTTTAATATATACTTTGAAAACTAACCTTGAGCTTCCAGTTCTGATTCATCCACTGCTTCCCACTTCGAAGGGGCAACTTTAAATATAGGCTCATTCTTTTTTGAGTCTTCAGCCGTATCCACTGTTGGAGAAAGATACACAGAAAAATGACTTCCAAAGCTCTTCAAAAATTCAAATATAAAAATCCTAATGTAACAATCAGATTTAAATACTGAAGTATATTATACTGGTTTATTACTTTCAAAGGAAAGAAATTAGGATTTTGAATCTGATGTGCAAAATGTGATGTGCATAACATCAGAAGACAGCTACTGTCTCTCTGAAGCAATTACAATCTAAAAGCAGTTTTTAAACTAATTCTTCTTGGAACAAACTGAAAGTAATCAATTCAACATTTTACGAAGCTACATATGTTAATTCTTGGCTGTACTTGTAGAAACTACTCGGGGGAAAAAAGAGATCATCAAAAATTGAAGATTCAAATTGAAAGTAAAGTTGAAACATTTCGTACAAGGAACTCCATCAAGATCATCATCCAGCGATTTAATTGGGACCCCATCCAGATCATCAAGAGGAGCAGCATCAATAGGAATTCCATCCACATCTTCTAGTGGAGCACCATCAAGCTCTTCCTCAATGGGAGCACCATCAAGATCATCTGGTACTTCCTGAAAGCAAATATTAATTAATTATTTCAAGAACAAATCTTCATTGCTTTTCTTTACTTCTCCAATTATTGATTAATTTCTTTTTAAAGGAGTAGTTTTAAAAATATCTAAAACCCAAAAAACTCTACAATTTTAACAATTGTCCTCTCAACTTCAAACGAAAAGTAACAAAAAACTCTCAACTAACAACTTTTGCTACCAAGTACAGTTGCTTATTGCAGAGGAAAAATACGACAATATCTGCCTATAAAAAACTGTAAGCAAGAACTTCAAATTTGTCCAGAAGGTACTGGAAGCTTCGCAGTACCTATACTCAAAAGAAGATATTGTAAAGCTGAAGTTTAACTCTAAATGTGCCGATTACAGTCAGATAAATTTACTTACTACATACAAAAGATTCCCTGAGAATCAGTAATCTGAACAATTGACAGAAATCAACTACTTGTCAGGAACACAAATTCAGGAAACACACATAAATGATAAACACACCTACATATTCTAACCTGTTAGGTACAGGCACTGCCTTCACATGTGCACGTTCACCGTCCTTTACTGCTAAGGGAAATAAGTTAACCTTCCAACTATACTGCAGGTCTCCCTCTCACTGTTCTGAAAGGCTCTTTTCCACAGAGTACAAAATGATCTTATCCTAAACATACATCCATTTATTAGTGTCCACTGTCTTGATTCTCTTAAATAATATTTATAGGTAACTGTAAAGAGATCAATACACATTCACTCAGCACTAACGGTATTCTATAAATTTTAAGCACAGAGCTTCAAAATATTGCGTAGTAATTTATAGATGTCACTATGTAATAACTAAAACTCACTGTATATCCTGTCCAAAATAACCTCTATCGAAAAAGAAAAAAAAAAACAAAAGAGAGAAATGCTGTAGCACAACCTCAGTTAGCAACTTACTGCTCTAATACAACACAGCAAAGATCAAAGCAGAGTACCACCAGTGTAAATGATCTCTCATAACCTTCCTCTCAAACTATGCAAGCTCAGATGGCTCTGTTACATCCAAGTGTGACACTCGCACCAAAAGAAAGTGGATGATTCAGGTAGCCAGATGCCAAGTTATTTGGAACTCTCAGAAACTATAACTAACGCCTGAAATTCTAACTCAAAATTCACAGACAGATACTACAGAGTATTTCCAATACAAAGGAAATACCCATTGTTCTGCACTAGTCTTTGCTCTGAAATGGTCTTACAATGTAACTCCACCACAGCACCTAATCTACAAGCAACAAACGCATAAACGGATTAAACAGTATATGCACTTGAAAACATTATATCTGTATTTAAGAGCAAGGAGTCAGAGGAAAAAAAGATTTATTCACTCTAACAGAGATATCAAAATAATACTTGCCAGCCCTATTTTACATTTACACATTTTTCCTCACCATCTGCCACCATTACTACCAAGGCCACTCACCTCCGTTTCTTTATCTTCCATGATATTTACAAGCCCCAAGAAAATATTCTGTAGTTTGATCAGAAATGGTTCTGGATAGATCGCCCAGTCTTCCCATGCTCGGAAGCATGTCATTACCCGTTGCTAGAACCAATAGGAAAAAAAATGCTAATGAATTTGTATTGAGAAATTTTAAGTGATCAGAAATACATGACAAGAGAACCACTACTGTAGACAGCTACTCCTAAGTAGTTCCATACTGGAGTACATTACAATGATACTATGTCGGGCAAGACTAGCAATTTTACAAAAATATGTAAATAGAAACAACTTTTTTAAAAATTTCACTTGGGTTTCATTTTTCCTTTAAATTCCTGTTACATTATCGATCTCAGCTGTTCCTACCCCAATAGTAAATTTCATTCTGCTCAGATGTTCGAAGCAGGTGCGTCGACTAAACGTAACAGAAATTATCTTTCCTTTTGTAAAATAAAATAAAAAATTAACACTGGCTTACTCATTATTGAGCTGAAATTATGCTCCTACTTTCATTTTTTTCTAGAAGCCAAGTATATTTGAAATGATGGGCTCCACCTCAAGCTTGACAAATTAAACATAGTTGGAGATGTAGATATATTAAAAAAAAATCTACTGCCTGTCTTTACCATATAATTAAGAAACAGTTTTTAAAACAGCAGATAACCAAAACTGATTCTCAAGCTAGAGCAAATGGGAGTAGAGAAGGTAGGACAACCAGGATAAAGACCTTAATACAGAAAAACTAACTACACTATAAGCTTTGTTTTTAAAGCTTCTGATTTAGTAAGAAGGAAAAAGAAAAAAGAGCTGTAGAGGCACCTTTAAAACAGCACAAGGAAAAGCCAGACTGAGCGTAAGAGTAGTGAGAAGTAGAGCACTTTAATCTCAAAAATCACTCTCAACTACCCATGGTCAGGCTGCTTACCCAAAAACCAAAGCTTAACCATCGCCAAAAGTGTTAAAAAGTAACTTTATATTATGTTCAGTAGTTTCTTTCCACACAGAGCAGCCCACATTTATTTTTGACACTGAAATACAGGTGGTCCAAAAACAATCATAAAGCTAGAATGCCTGTTTGCAATTCAAGTACTAGATAGATACCCTCTCAACTCTGCAATTATACATCTACCAGTACACTTCAGCTGATAGATGCTAATTTTCTTCCTTAATTTCAAGGCTATCTTTGCATGAGAAAAAAACTTAATTTAAAAAGAAGTTGAATTGGGAAGCTTGATGTTTAAACCACCTATTGTAGTATGCAACCTCTTGTGCAGGAACATCTATTTATTTGACGTCTATGTCATGTAAGTAACAATGAAATACATACCTTGAAATTTTCAGACTGTAAATGGCCTTGTATTGTACGGTAAGTAGCATTGAGATCAGAGAATATCTGACATAATTTTGTTTCAAAACTAGAATTAAACATACACATTTCTTCAGTTAAACTTTGTAATATATGTTTTCTGGACATACATAATTTACGAAAATACCTGGGACACAGGACTCAAAAGCGCAAGGTTTTGATCCCTATAGTAACCGTGGAATGAACTATAAAGCAAGTATGATCACTATATATTAAATCACCCTTGGACAACAACAGAACTGTGAAGGGAGATCTTCACATTTGCTGCAGTCTCTTTATACACCCTGGAAGGACTGGAGGAGGATAAAAGGAGTTTTACAACCTTACATACGACGAAAGAATTGTCTCAAAATTAAATTTGTATTTTTAAAAAGTTCCCAGTTATGTTTCTATTCTAATTTACTCAACGAGGCCCCCAATGAAAGCACAGTAACAACTGCCTAGCTTCCCTTGAGCATCTCTCAATGTCAAAAAATAAACTAGTAAAGCAAAGACACACTGCAACAAGAAACATGATTTGCAATTGCCAGAGTTTTGCAACATGTGAATATTCCCCATCACGCTACTGTAACATTAGAGAGCCTCCAGGAAGTAGACACAATCAAGTATCTAAATAGGACAAAGGTACTCTCCCTTTGACATTTTTCCTAAATGTTGTTCAGCGCCTTAGAAACAAAAGCACGTAATTCCCCTGTAAGGTCTCCAAACTTCATTGATGGAGAATAAAAAAAAACACCTTATACTAAAAAATCCTATTTCAAAAGTTGACCTCTTCACACTGATTATTCGCTACACTGCATCTTGAATACAACACAAAGAGAGCCTGTAGAGAAAGAAGTGCATGAGGAGTTCTCATTTCTATGAGGTTCCATGCCAGCGGTCCCTTGTATAGGGCACATACACTTCTTGCATTACAATGCAATCTTATGCACTAACATGCTACATCTTACACACTTTCATGCAGAGAGATACACATATCCGTGTTGTAACACACACACCCATTGAAAAGTGTGAATTTCTCCACAAGTACATGTATTCAGAGATGTACAAAACTGAATATAAGGATATTTTTTTTTCCCCAATCATCAATCACCTAAAACATTATACTTACAATTTTCTATAGTAGGAAGCATTGGCAACTTTAGCTGAAGAGTTGTATAACACATCTGACACAAGATATAATCTCGCAATCTACAATAAAGAATGTTCAAATTAAGATAACACAAGAGCTTAAATTATCCTAAAATACATGCATTTTTCCAGATAGAATACAAGATAGTTTAAGCTATCTAGAAGTATCAAATTAGAACTAAGTGTAACACAGCCATATTTCTAATAAACATGCTAAGAGGCAATTAGTCCCCTGTTATGCTACAGGGTACGTGTCACTGTAACATATTACTACGTAATATTACGAAGGACAAATCATGGCATTCCAATTTTCAGTTCCTTGTTTGAACATACTGTTCTGCTGTTTTCAGCTTCACAGTAAGGCAGATCATTATTTACAACCAGGTTCAGAAAGAATAAAAAACATATAACAAAATCCCACAGGAAAAAACATCCAAGGCCATGTTTTAACACAAAATCTCAGTGCTCTCTGAAACTTCTGAAATAATACTTTTAAATTATATGCATGTGTAAGTGAGCTCTTCCCCCGAAATACAAGACTACAGAAAATCTCCATACCTTCTTAGGAAGCGGGGTCTTTAGAATGGACAACGATTCTGTAATGCAGTCTACAATTTCTTCAGCAGCTTCCGCATTATTTAGGCAGAAAACCATTGCATCACCAATATCGTTCTTCCGAGGTGTTAATCCACGCAGAATTTCCTCTAATTTGTCTCTCTGTCTGAAATACCAGGAATTTTAATACTTTCAATATAAAATTAACAGTACTTTGGGGAATTTACATTTAATGATGTTTTTTATTTTTCCATCTTTAGAACAAAAGCAATTTTAAATATTTTTATACTCTGTTGCCTGAGTTTTTTCAGTGAGTCACGAACACATGCAACCACATCACATAAATAAACAAAGTGCAAAAAATTCCCACTCGAGTCTTGACTACATACAAAAATCAAGGAAAAATAACTTAGAAATAACTAATGCAGCAAATCAGTATCACTAATCAAGTAATTATCTTTTTCAATTTAGTTTAAGTCTAAATCAAAACGGATAAGTCTAAAGAATGCAAGTAATTTCTGCTGTGGAATAAGAAACATTAGATTTAAAAAGCTAGTAAGAACAAGTATTTCATATTTTCCCTGACCTCCATACATAGAGAACACTCTCAAAACAATACCTTTTTGAGTCTTTCAAAAAGAAGAAAATAATGTACTAAAACCTCCAAAACCATGACTGGTATCATAAATATGATGAAAAGAATAAAATAAGAAAAAATTCTGCATGCTAAGAATACAGCTGGAACAAGAACAGCAAAATTAAGAAAATCATGTATATATTTTCACTACCATAGCCATCCCCACCACACAATTCACAGCAAAGAACTCTGATGATCTGTCTCTTCCTGCTCATTAGCAACTGCTTTCAATTTTAATTTCTGATGAACGGCACCAGTAAGTTTAAGATTATAGTAACTGTTTAGTTCATGAGATAACAGTGTTGAGAAAGGTGCTATACACCCCCACCAACAGATAAGAACAGAAAATGAGGAAAAACTCACCTTCCCAATCCCCTTCAAATAAAGGGTTAATAGCAATTGGATTGAAAGGACTCTTTGTTCAATGATGACAAATCCAGAACATATTTAGCACAAATATCATCAAAAAAAGACTAACTGAAAAGCACTGAAAGTTTCTAATATTACAACAAGCATGGTAACTTTTTAGGGATGACGCATTATAACTATGAAAACACAACAGGAAAAAACCAAGCAGATTAGCAGTTAAAACAGCACTATAAATTGATGGAAGTTCATACTCTTCCTTAAGTGCACCCTTCTTGTTCGGTTCCTCCACAAACGCTTCTGTTTCTTGCTCTTCTGACATCCCATGCAAGTATGGATTTAATGGTGGTGGCCTCCAAAATGATCCGTTTTTGAACATACGGAAATCTTCTGTCCTCCACTTCGTTGGAGCATCTCCCTAGAAAAACACAAAAGTATTTTTATTTTGGTGTTCTTTTATTTCATTGTGCTTGAAATTACGAATTGTCACTAAAATTCTACTTGCCTGAAGAATTGAATAAAGCTTCCATCTATAATACACATGGGCTGGAGTCTGATTTTCAAATAAAAATCTAAACCAAAGAGCAAAGAAACAAATTATTTAACTGAAGCAAATTAAAGGAATATAATAAAAAACATAAATAAACTCTGTTCAGAATGCCTCAGCAGCACAACTGTGCAGAACAAGTGCAACCACTCCACGCACATATATATGCAATCTGCAAAGCAGAGTGCAGAATTCCACAAAGGCACAGAACTTCTCAGAAGCTGAAAGTAGAACTAGCAGGGTCAGAAAGAACAACTGTGAAGCCCCACAATGAAGCAAAAGGATCATCCATGCAAAGAGTCACTAATGGAGCAACTGCAATCTTAGCACAAGCGGAGCAGTTAAGTTGCTCAGAATAACTACTATATGACTTGAAGTTTTCCACCAGTAAACTGTCTCTCAGAACACTCTGACAACTTCAGGAAAAGAAAATAAAAAAGATCATTTTTAGTGGCCAGGATATTTTGACCTGCATCTTTTCTCAATTTGTAGATAAAAAGTCAAAATGAAGCACCTCAACCTTACTGCAAATAAGACATTTTTAAAAGGCCATTAAGTATTTCCTTGAGAAAGTTTTTCAGAGACTGCATTTCACAAGAAATTTGGAAATTGATTCTTTTTTATTCCATTAATGACAAGAGCTGGAAATTCTGACAACTTCACTATGTCAGCTGAAGTTTAATCACATTTGCATTAACATCACAGAAAAACTACTCCCAGCTCTTGCTAAAGGTTAGAAATTACGCTCCAGGAAGACTGGAGTTTACATTGAGTTAGCCTGTCTGTTCGGGAGGGGGAGGGATTTTTTCTGTTTTTTAAAATATATGCTTACTGCTTCCACTGATAACTTTGAATCCCTCAGAAAAGTAGGTGTTAAATGTAATTTTATTTATTATACGTATGTATGTACAAATATATTTTATAGTGTGTATATAGTACTGTACTTTATAATACACATCAGTAACAAATGGAATAAAAGTGCATCCTTCATAAAAAGATAGCATGCATTTGTACAATTTTTAAGATTTAAATCTGCACATACAGACAGATTAAAAACAACTCTTACTAGTATTTCAGAAATGCAAAATATTAGCAACAGTGAAAACAGTTAGCGCTATTTCAAATTGAAGCAAAGTAATAAGCACCTGAACATTGGATTGTTGATTTCTCGGTTCATGATCATGGCTTCAAACATAGGCCCTTCCCGTACCACAAATTCTATCATTCGATGTATCAAAGCGAGCAAATTCCTACAACAACAACACAGTTAAAGAAAAATTGATTCAGACCTAACACTATATAAAACTACACTTCACCTAAGATACTACAACTGTGCAGGAGATTATTTTGCTGTATTGTTAAGAAAACTGTGTAAAAGATAAAGTAACATGGAACATATTATAGCCTTGCACCATAGACACGGGCATTCTAAAATAAAAACATGCCTAGGAGTGGTGGAGTAAGAATTTAAGAGGAGACCTCTTTCCTCAGTTTCCNCAACTGTGCAGGAGATTATTTTGCTGTATTGTTAAGAAAACTGTGTAAAAGATAAAGTAACATGGAACATATTATAGCCTTGCACCATAGACACGGGCATTCTAAAATAAAAACATGCCTAGGAGTGGTGGAGTAAGAATTTAAGAGGAGACCTCTTTCCTCAGTTTCCACAGCTTAGCCTACAACCATCTCTTGCTTAATAGAGAAGCTTAATAGTCCTTATGCGTAAAAATGGGCAACTGACAACCTAATTACAATTAACTGCAGAAAACTACACCCTCATCTAAATTGTCTAGAACTAAGACCAAAGTGTTAGCTAAGGTTCTACAGAGGAGCAAGTGGTTGAATATTATGCTCAAAGTAAACACACATACTTCAGAATATTCAATAGAAACTGCATTCAGCTTTCAAACTACTCAAGTATGAAAGAAAAAGCAAATAGTCGTCTTGATGCCAAACAGGGCAAAGGTCGTATTAAATTTAAATAATGTCATTCTGGTCGAGACTTAACTATTGACATAAAACAAACTGTCCATCATTTTGTGTCAGACCATTCAATGTTTACTCCCTCATACACTCAAGTGAACCAAATCACAATTAAAAAAAAAAAATCTGTATTCCTTTCATTCAGCACTACATCCTGAGACAGGCAAGAAGCACATGTGAAATACACATTTTTCAAGTCACATCTGAAAATGCAGAGCCACTTATAAGCATGCTAACAGGAGACAGTCATACAACCTTTACGAAGAATAGTGATCTTCAGTTTCCAACCTTTTGGGTTTTTTTGGAAACAGGATCCTGAATTTTCAAAGACAGATTACCTACATATATCAAAAGCTTCACAGCACGTATCCTTTGAATGTGATGCAAACAAAAAAAATACAGATTTTTCATTTTTAAAATTTCTTTTCTTATATGTAACAAACGGATATTGGTTCTTTACATGTACCTCATTAGATCTCTTTTTAGCATTTTTACATTATTAAAATTCAAAAATTGTTACATTGAAAAACTGCAGAATTTTCTATTACTTTGTAGTAATGAGGTGATTATTCTCTACCATGAGTATTCAAAGTTCTGCCACAGATAAAACACACTAGATCAAAAAAAAAATTCCAGCTTAAAAACAGTAATAAAAACCTGCTCCTGCCATCTGCAAACTTAGCACACGTTCTGTTTTAAACCGGCTAGCATTGAATCTACATTTGCCTCAAATATTACACACACCCCCCCCCCCAAAAAAAAAAAAAAAAAAAAAAAATCAAACAGCTATCTACAGCTCAATTCTGGTTGCTTTTTATAATCCCAGAAACACTGTAAAAGAGGACACAGTCTTAATAATTCTGTAGCCATTTTATTTAAAGTAGTGTTTTAAAGTCTAAATAACAAGACTGTTCTTGTTACATGAACTGTATTTGAAAACATCACTAAGAAAAAAAATTACAATTAGCTTTCAAGTCTCTGAGCTATTACACCATTCATTTCTTTAAGGCAAATTCAATCCGGTAACTGCTGGCTTCCTACAGAACCATGCCATTGGTTTTCATCTATTTTTTCTTTCATCAAGCACAATAAAGTTGCGTAAGAGCAGCTTATGCTTGAACAAGAACATCTACTTTGGAAAGATCTCAGATGTATGAAAAAAGATTCAGTACATTCCATATTTGAAAGAGGGTGTTACACACATTTTGGTACATAAGACATTACTACTTGAAAGTGAATTGCTCAGAAAAAACTTGATTGCGTATATTCACAGTTTTCTGTTTAGTAAATGTTAAGAGATGTTAAAAACCAATATTGAAAATTTTCAAACAAAAGAGAGTAATTATTATCCCACTGAAGTCAGTCAAAATTTTTGCACGATGCGATGCACTGTGTAATAGTCTTAGCAGTTGTCATTATCATCTCTGAAAGTTATCGGTGAAAAAAAAAATTTAAAGCGTTTTCAAATACAATTCAATTAACATGAGCTTTTCTTATCATCTAAGTTCTCAAAATGCTACAGTAAATAAAATGGAAACATATTTTTCTCTGAAAGTTAGTAACTCTATAAGCACTGTATAGTTTTACAAGTACTTGTTCTACTACTCAATGTTTCTCAAATCAAGATGTCTCCTGGTCACCCTAATTATTCATGTCTCTACCCCAAAAAAATTGTACTGTCCTAAAATTTCACCAAAAATACTAGTGCATTTGAGCATCTAATGACAAATATGTTTATATACTACTATAACTAGCTTTACAAATCTCTTCCCTCCCCACACACGCAGAAAAAAAAGGGACTTTGTGACAACTAAAACAGTGTAGTAAAAAAAATGATAGTTTTAAGTGCATTATTTTAAAATGTCATTTAGCTTAAGTTGGCCAACATAAAGTTTTTCAGTTATAATAAAACCACATTTATTGGAGCCGATCGTACCAATGTCTGGTCAAAAACTGTATACTTTCCCAATCCATCCCATGATGTTTTCCTGGTCCCCCGCTGCCGCAGACAGTTCAGCTGGTGTTGCTCACCAAGGCCAATGTCAAAGAGAATTTGGTAATCTTTTGTGCTTATTTACTTTTAAAACAGTGTTGTGTTCCTGCATTTGGGAAGAGGTTTTAGCTTAACTGAGCAAGAGTATACCTAGAATAGTGTGAAGGTAGGAGCGCTGATGGGGACCAAAATGTAAAAATACCCTTGCAATACAGAACTACGTTTTTCAATGACCACAATTATTAACTGTTGCGCATTAGAGAAATAACAGAAATCAAAACTGATTTTTAACTGAATCGCTTACAAACTGCAAAAGTCAAAAAAGAAAAAAAAAGGAAGGAAAAAACCCCCACTGCACCACACTGGAGACAGCTGCATCCTAGCTATGAAATACTCGGAAGTTTGCATCAGGACTTACACAGCACCTCTAAGATAAGATATTTCACCCTAGTGTTCACTCACAAAACTACCCTGGCAACTATTTCTAGTGTTCAAATGTAACGCAAAAGATAATTACTTAAATCTGTTCTCACAAAAAAAAAGAGTTACTAAGATTAGAATAGTAAGACTGTAGAACAGACACATTTCTGTCTAGTGTCATGAAAGAACCATTGCTCAGTCAAGCCATTACCTTTTCCTCAACATCATCATTTTTCTTTAAAATTCCGAAGGGGAAATTTTCTATATTTAGATCAGTAATAATAAAGAAAAACATGTACCTTTCTGTTGGGATAACCACTTTGACTATGGCTTGCGACAGAGTCTGTATATGAAGTCACATCAGATAATAAACATAGAATATGTGAGTATTGTTAACAAGTAACAAGCAAAAATATACATATGCAATGAAAATACTACACATCTATCACAAGTTTTGCAGGCAATCACTGCTGTGAAGTTATAACTAAGCAATTACACAAAATGCAAATGGTTGTGTCAGTGAACCATAAAGGTTCACTAATTGCAAAGTATTAGAACATTCCCGTCAGAATGTACACTGATGCACTGAATAGGTACTACACTGAATATAATTAAGAAAGGAGTTCTTAAACTTTTTAAAAGATTCTAAACTATTTGACTTGGGTCATGGTGGTATTACTTTATTCCCAAGTCTTACAAAAAACAGCCCTAATATTTAAGTGTCATTCAAAGAATCAACAAATTCTTACAAATGTAAATCAAGTTGGTTTGTGATTACAAGATACTTACCCTTTTAATCACCAAATATTCCAGAAAAAAAAATTTGAAAACTGACTCCATAAAGTAGCATAAAATACTTACTCAATGTCCAGATTAATTACCTTCTACACAAAATACATCAACTCCTCTAGTGTAAAAGTAATGCTACCCAAATTAAAATGTAGTATTTTCTCTAAAGAAAACAATTTAGATACTGCAATTTGGCAGCCAACGAAAGGGGGGGACGTAGGAGAAAAAAATCCAGGGAGCCTGGAGGGGGAAAATGATAGCCAGATTTAAAGCAGCACTAAAATTAATCAAGACCCGATATACTGTACCCTAACACAGACATGAAACAGAGCTTCAGGAATTAAGCAGGTTCCCTTGGGCTACAGCAGGGAGCCAGTGAGTTTGTACACTAAGGGCTGCCAAAGTCAGCCTGAACAATGGAAATCTAGGAAGCCATTGAAATATTGTCACAGATGTAGTATTTAACAATGAGATATGGCCCAGGGTACTGTAAGTTACCTTCTCAAAATCTTCCTTGTTTTTTGGTGGTGGTAACATTGGAGCGTTAGGATTCTTCAATCTCTCCCTAGGCTGGGCATTAAAAGGCAGTCCTGATGGAGGAGGCGGGAGGGTATGCTCCATCATAGAAGGTGGAATGTATATTGGATGTGGTGGTATAGGTACAGCTTTGCCCCAACCTAGCTTCATTTCGAATGACATAATCATCTTGCCTGAAAAAGTGAAAGTAAAAAACCAAAACAAAACCACCACTCTGTTATAAATTGGTTCTGAATCACTCGAGGTTTCTCCATGCAAGTGCAGCATTTAGGTTTGCCTGCCCTGGTTTACTTTTTGCTTACATTGTGAATTAGCGTATCACGCCTGTCAGACTACATCATGTGCAAACAAAGGCCTATTACATTAAATATTCAATTAATCTTCCCCCACAACGTACATTTTCAGGAGACTATAGACAACTACTTGAACTGTTGGGGGGAAAAAAGATTTTTAAACTTTTGATATTCAGCACATCAGAACGAACAGTAAAGTTTTAAATTATATTATTTCTGCATTTCGATTCTTCAAAATGTTTTGTTCATAATAACAAATTTCAAATGATGTTATTCAAAACCAAATGTAATAACCAATTAGACCTCCTACATATTGTAAGCCCACTTACTAATGGTCCTAGTAAAGGACCATTTTGAGTAAGCTACACAAGAGCAACCTTTCATTTTCTATTCTTTCTGTCAAGGACACTGATTTTTGATTTTCAAACTCTTCCTGAACTGTAAGGACATAGTTTTCTTCATCACATAAGATTTTATTTTTATCCTTTTTTCAAATAAAAGATAGACAAGATAGCCCGTATGCAAAATTACGTCTGGTGTAGTAGAGTTACCTCCTCAGTATAAGGAATTCAGCCATTATTCAAAAGAACTTAATATATTTATCACCAATTGTTGATTATAACCTGTGCAGTAGTTAAACTTAGTCACTAAACAAATTATTGTTGTTAAACAACTACAAGTAATAGATTCCTTCATAGTCCATTTACAGAGGAGAGATTATCGAACACTACCTCCCCTCACATCTTCACAAGTCAGAAATTTTACATCTTTAACACAGCGAAAGCCACCAGCATTCCCAGCCCTTGTGTATGCTATAGCTTGATGACACTCAGCTGTCAGTAAAACAGTCGGTGTAAACTAAAATCCCTGCCAGTGTGGTATCTACTAGATTTACAGTGCATCTATCGCTAGTCTGATAAGACAACTTGAAGATATGCTTACAGTTACTACTCAATATTCCTACAAAGATAATTACAATTCCAAATGGAGAAATTTATTTACCGTTTAAATTCTTTAATGCTCTTTCAGCATCTCTCCTGTTCATAAAGGCAACAAAGCCACAATTTCTTTCTCTTGCTCTTTCTTCATCAGTTCTTGGCCACATAATTTTAACACTTGCTAATGGTCCAAAGCGTCCAAATTCTTGACATAACATCTCTTCATTCATCTATGTGAAAAAAGGCAAAAATTAGCATCTTGCTGATGTATTTCTAAGATACTCTTTCATATTACTGTTCAAATGTCAAGACTTTAATTTTCTGAGTTTCTTGAAACACAGCACTTCCTTGATACCTCCCCAATGTGATCTACTGCAAAAATAATAATTACAAAAATTGTATTTTATACTGCACACACTCAAATTTTTGAGATATGACCCATCTTGCACAGAGATATCCAAAGAAAAATAATTTTAACTGAGCATGTTTGCAGACAGTAACTGATAGTCTAAACCTTAACTTTTGCAGCATCACGTACTGAGCATTTATTTAAATGAATACCACCTCTACAGTCACCAACTGTACCCAGTATATGGGTTTAAACATATGCATATGGTTTCAAATAAAAAAGGGGGAAAATTCCCACTAAAAAAAAAAATTCAGCTGAACCCAAACATGCCAACACCGCACTTCACTCCTTGGCTCCAAACTTACTTGAGGATTAATATTTCCAAGATATAAATTTGTTGTGCTTGGATCTCCAACATCGTGTGACCCTGGTGCATAATCATCCAGTACTACAATGACAGAGGAAAAAACAAAAAAAAAGGTCATAATCTTTGCTACGCATTCAAGTGACAACATTATACTGAATGAAAAAAGAATCTATATTACCACCAGATGATCTGTTTCTTCTTGAAGGAGCATCCACTGAATAAATAAGAGAAAAATATACATAATTAAGTCTACTAATTTTGTAACCCAAACAAACATAAAAAATAACATCTACTTACTTGAACGACGCTGGCCATCTGAATCTGACTGGGGTGGTTCAAAACGACTCAATCTACCTTTTGTTTTATGTCTTTCATCACGCTCCTCTTGTATTCTACAAAACACAGTTTAACCTAAGTAACAACTTACTACCATTTTGAGGGTTTTATTCTAAAATTTTCAGTTAGCTTTAAAAATATTAGAATTTCTAATATTAAACAACAGTCTTGTTAAAAATTTCAAATTGCCCGTAGGTTTGAATTTCTGTTAACTGGAATATAGCTATCAGAATTATTCCAGCTATATGATTTCTCATTCATACTGTGTTTTAACTTCAAACAGAATTGGCTTGGTTTGAGAAGCAGTTTACAAGAACAGAAATAAGAACCGTGCTCTGAAGAAGTGACCTGAATTCCACATCCAACTGCCAGAGATCCACTGACCATTCAGATGACTTTTCAAGATGCACACAACTCCTTAGTGTCCTTATTTCTCTTCCTACCTTATCTAAGCTTTATTCACATACGCCGTCACTTTGCAGGGTGACAGACACCCCCATATGACCATTTCCAGAACATACAGGACCTTGTCTCAGTTTATACCTGAGGACAGCACTCACACAAGTAACTATTTGGTTCTTTGTAGTTTGGCCTTAAATTCTTGTACTAGGAATACAAGGCTGTCAATTCAATTCATTTACATTAACTAATGAACAGACAGCAGTGAAGTTCAGACACTACTCACTAGAGCCACTTAAGCATTTATAATGCAGTGCCTGTTGTTTTCTGATGCATACAGGTTATTTTGTTTTCCGTCAGGGCAAATATATGGCACTCACACTCAACAGAAGTGCTGCTCTTTCTGTTGTATTACACATTCAAAATTGAAATAATCTGCTGTTTGAAGCATTATTTAGCTTGTTTTTAAAATTATGCAAGCTGAAGTACATCCCTGAACTTGAATTACAAGTCGTGTTTCTGCATTAATACAAAAGCTCAAACTCATACCACAATTCCTCTAGATATAGCTTTAGACACACTGACAAAACTTCTTATTCTTCCTGAGTCTGATCACATCTCAATTTGCTACCAATCTCTTTCCTACAGCCATAAAGACAAAAATCAAGACCAAAAATCTGAACATCCTCAACCATTACAGTACCTACTTCTCTTGCTGTATCTTCACTAACTTTAACTATGCATGAGATCACATTAACAAGCGTGCTCATTTACAGGCTCACACTTGCTAATTTATAGTGGAATTGCATCCCAAGTTTCACTTGTAAGTAACATACTGACACTGTCAAAGCTGACAAAGGAACAAACCTAGGTTTCCAATTTCTACCCTGGTAGAAGGCTGGTTGATGCAATCAAAGCGTCTATTCACACCTAACTCATGCAAAAATCATCTTAGGTAGCTTTGAGAACATTGCCAGCCATTCACCTACTGGGATCTCTGAAATACTTTCTGAATTTATATGTTATTTTTTCGGTTAATTGCTCTGGATATTCTTCCGCTTAGTACCAAACTGTTTCAAAGGTCACAATCAAACACCTCTGACATTCATTTCAACAGACAAAGATTTAAGCCAGCATATCAGGCTTTTTTGGTTTGTTTTTTGATAATTATAGCCTTTGGTCAATGCTAGATTTCAAAACCAAAGTCCTTTTCAGCAATACTGGTAAACACTCCCTATCACCAATCAGCATAAGAAAGGGCAGGAGTACCAAAGAAGACCAGAGAACTAATTAGATGGCATATGATTATCCAGGCAAATCAGAGACACTTATGCCAAGCGTCTACGAACACGGGTTCATACTCTGTTCAATTATCATTGCCATTTTTAACTAAGTCATACCACTCCATAAGCATTTGGGGAAAAAACCCTGCCACACCCATATTTTGAGAAACAGCTTAGCAAGAATGATCTAAACATTGCCTGTAAAAATAAGGTAAAAATCTTGCATCTTCTTTATTGACAGTAAAAACTAGTCAAACTTACTGCTTTAATTCTTCTTTAAAAAGTTCCAAATTACTCTTTTTCTTTTCCTTCTCTCCTTTCTTCAAAGGCTAAAATTAAAGATATATCAACCAACATTTCAGCAGATAAAATGAAACAAAAATAAAAATTATACGTATATAACAAAATTTTAGGTAATTTCCATGCATATTTTACCCACAGCTTTCAAACCAAGTAAACTATAGGACAAAAAAAAAAAAAACAAACAACAAAACAACAGACAGACTTGAAAACATTAAGACTGTGCACTATCAAACACAAAGCTAGAAAATATAAAATTAAGGATAGCTTAAACTAAGCTTTGTTACATTATTACAATGTAGCACGTGTGATCAAACACTCTCTCTACAACATATAAATGGAAAATATCTGTGAACTTAGAAGCTGACTAGACTCCTCGGAAACCGTCATGCTCCAATAAAATTGATGTGTGTACATATATATGTAAATTATTTTATATATATATAGTCAATTATTTTATCCACAGAGAAACATTCTTTGTGAAAATAACTTTCTTCTCTTGCCTCCTTTCAGGTATAAATAAAGGCCTGAAGAAACAGTTACTCTAAATAGTTCAAGGTCCTCAGAAAAAAACTCTTCAACGACAAAGAAAATGGATACTATAACACTACTGTTTGTTTTTTTTTACTGTAATATATGCACCTTAACTAACTCATGTGAAATCTTATCTTCAACAACATTGCTTTTATATAATCAAATTTAAATGAAAACGATTCCAATAGGCAGACATACAAAATATTTATTGTGTTACACACTACAACTTTGGAAAAACTGGACTTCCTACTCACCCCAGGCAAAGTTGTTTGTTTGTTTTTGTTTTTGGGGAGGGTCTGCCAAATAAATAAAATCATTTTTACCTCATTATCTTCAATCACCATTGGACAGGGCAAGTGAGTAAACTGATTGCATTACTTTATAAGTATTAACGACAAATTTGAAACGCAGTAACATTCTTACAGTACAAATACTTGCATATGACAGAACAGAGTTCAACATAATAAAAAATATAATTCATTTCTTTAACTGTAGAGCTTTATACACAATGAAAATCAAAACTGCCATTCAGTATTACCCACTAGTCTAAATCTGAGTTTTGTTTAAAGGCGTAGGGAGGCTAGGATGGGATCACCCACAATTATTACATCTCATTTCCCACCCTAACAGGCAGTATCATATAGGTTTCACTTAAGCTTAACAATTCTGGCAAGCTCTATTAAAAGACTTTTTAAAGACATCCAAGACATTAACTATGCATTACACATATACAGTAGTAACAGTAATTATATGTAACTATCATGTGACTTCAAGACTTCAAGTTTGCTCATAAAATTTCCATTACTTTTTATGATGAAATCTCAATTTAAAAAATAAAAGCAAGCATCAAGCCATGCAGAAGTCAAAATAAATTAAATAAAATCAAGGTGTTCAGCTTCAAAAATGTGGAAGTTCTACAACCTACTCAGAACAACTCAAAGAGCTAAAGCGACTTCTCAAATATCATAAAAAAATTCAAAAAACCTCACCAAGAAAAATGTGTATCAATGCAAAGGTCTTTTTTTTTTTTTCCAAGTTATAAAAACCTAAAACCAGATGGCAGCAAGAAGAATTGCTTCTAAAACTTCACAAACTCTCGGGATTGCAGATACTGTTACTTTGCAAGAGTCACTAAATCTGCAGTCAGGAGAAGTCTGTCTCAATTAGCAGGAACACAGTAAAAATATACAGCAGCCAAATCAAAGTGCAATACTACATATATCATGCTGGATGCAGGGCTACTGGACCTCTGCGTTTCATCACCTTGTTAGTCACTAAGTGGGATTAAGCAAATAATAATTTCTACTTTCTTTTAGTATGTGATAAATGCAGATAAAACTACTCTGCAAGACCACACAGACCTTTTTCTAAGCACTTCTAAATAATTCCTAAGTATGGGGTTAATATTCAAATAAGAAACTTACAGGCTTTTTGGTTTCTATCATTAAGAGGGATGGAGGCTTCTCATTAGATGGTTGGCTTGGTTGATTTTTTTGATCTGAAAATCGTGATGAAGGCTTATAGATTTTACCCCGTTTTTCATCTGTTTCATGCTCCTCTGAAATCAAAGGCAAATTAAAAACACATCATATTAACTAATGCTGCACAATACTGTTCATTAGCAAGAATGCTGTTCTTTAGTCTTGTTCTTTCAATTCAATGTATTGTTTCATTTTTTTAAAAAAGTGGCAATACAAACTTCCATCTTTTAACATCTTTTAATATGAAGGAAAAGAACAAAGATGGGTTTTTTAAAACAAAGCATTTTTTCCTCTTAAGTTTACAAGACAAATCACGCCAGTACCTGTCTAGAAGTGAAAGTATAAAGTAGATTTTAGCATCAAGTTTCCTTTGCTGCTTCTAATGTAACATACTAATTTTAAAATGCAATTCAAAGCCTATCTTCATTTTTACTCAAAGCCAAATGATCCACCACAGCCACTCCCAAAAAATAATTAGTTATACCTTTAGATGCATTAACGATTCCTCCTCTTACGAATGTTTTCACTTTATTACCATCGCTTCCTTCAAAGGCAGCAAGGAATTCTTCATAAATTTCTGCAGCAGCCTTCTCATCCTCCTACATAGCAAATGTTAATCTATTTACTATCATCACAGAACAACCTTCACTAGACAGCTGTTCTTAAATTAGCTATTTGACATTCCTTTTTATTTTCTAGAGTTCATGCTACAAAGTGCATCAAATGAGTTTCAATTTTAGACAGAATTCAAATTTCTGAGAACTGGGAGCAGAATATAGCACATAATACGTAAAGCAAATAAAGCCTGTATGCTCAAAATATGACTGTTTATTTACATGAGTTTACATGGCAAATTAATATTCAAAAGATGCCAAACAGAAAAGATCATATGAAAGACCAGCATTCTAAGACTGGAGCTCAGCATCAGAGAACAGTACATATTCCACCTTACCCATTACGATCGACCCATGTGACTGAAGGAGATTAACAGCAAGATCACCTTTATGTATTTCCCAGAGAAGCAGTTAATTCAATGACTTCATAAAGTTGACTGAGACACTAAATTTAGCACTACCATGTTTTTTAGGCTAGTGTTTCCAACAACTCAGCAGGATATATCCCAGTGAAAGACAGCAAGAGTTGTGTGTGCAAAGTTAAAGACACAGGTTTTCAAAATTTTCTCCTAACAACTATAAGCTACATAATTACCCAAACTTGGACACTCCTGAGCATCCTAAAACTCAGTATCAAATTTTAATGTTTTCATTAATTCCAAAAGAAGTCATTAGACAAAAATATGTTTTACAGAATAACAAGGATGCATACTGAAACAATTTCAGAGATGACGGGTACTCTTTCTAATTACTGAAACCCAGTGACAGAGAGCAAATGAAGAAAAGAAAATAACCTAAAGTGATGGCTGTCTTCATTTTCAGCAACACAACAATCAATAGATTGTTGTAATTCAGTATTTCAGGAAGCCAGAGAACTTGATTTCTTAGACAGGAGAGAGAAGCAACCCTCTCTATCTTAATGCCATGGACACTAAGAACAAATTACACATGCAAAATACATTCACTTTCATTCTTAGAAAGCTACTACTATTAAAATAAAGAAATCTGGTGGTAAAGCTTGCTGCAATCTAAAGACAAACTTATTTCAGCTTTGCGTACAAAATAAAATTTTCATTGTATACCACTACCTTCTTTTTTAGTTCTTCTTGCTCCTTCTTGCTCAGAGTCCGTTTGGCAGCACTCATTTTGCCAATACTGAATGCTTTAAGTTTGCTTTCCATTAGAGGCTGCAAAAGGAGTAAGAAAACAAACATTAAACTGTTTACAAAACAACTAATGCTACTTTTCACCTTGGTCTAGACTGTGACTTAACAGTCTAGGTCCGAAGTGACTTAACCTAAGCAAAACAAAGCAGTGACTTAATGTAAACAAAACAAAGAAAAGGCTTCCTGTACTTCTCTCTGAACTTGCCATTACCTAATGCAACCAAAAAATGTAAATCCATGTTTTTTTAAAAACAAATCATCTTTAGTATAATGAGAAAGCTTTTAACACACCATTCAAAGACAGCTGAAATCTGAATGGTACTTGCTGTAAGACTCTGGAAATCTTATCACTACCCAACACAGTTTCTAAACCTTTGGAAATAATGCTTTGTACTACACTTCCTTTTTGATCATTGCAATTTCCAGAAAAAAAACCCAGAAGTTCTAAAAGCTTTTCCGACCATTTTGGCCAGTTGAACATTTGCACAAGGCAGAACAGGTGTAACTGAAGTACAAAACACATGTTAAATTTCAGCTGTACTTCAAGGTTAAGTGTAATATTTTTGCTTGAAGAAGAAAATGCATTCTTGAGGTTTTCAGCTGCTAGTTAAATAAAATAAAAGACCTCACATTTAGCTCCTAAATTCTTTCTGTTTTAGGTAATCTAACCTCCAGTTCCTCCCTTCTTGAAACCCTGAGGAAGGAAGGACTCTATGTAACAGTCATTTCTAGAAAGTATGGAATTAGAATTCTTAATATTCTACTTAGGTAATTAACAGAAGGTAAAGTATTGAGAGAGGAAACACAACATTCTGACCACATTCAAAAGGCATGGGCAATGGGAAGGAAAGGAGAGAAAAGATAGTGAAAGTTCTCTGGAAACTCCTAGCTTGACACAGTAATTAATAATGCATCAGCACAAGACCAAGAAAAAAGCTCCAGAAGAGCAAAACATAAGCTATTAGCCTTTATCTTCAAAATATTTTGGATGCGCTTACATAGTGTACAGCAATGCTTAAAAATACTTTTGCAATAGCAGTTCTTTGAAAAAAAAAGTCAGCTCTATTTAAAAAAATATCAAGACAAGTAAGGTGAACAACTTAACTGTCATATTATTAAAAAATTTCAAATGCCAACTGCAAAAAGAGTTTCCTCTAGGAGTAATTTTCTTTGTCAAGAGTTTTATTTCTAGTATCAGCTTCCTATTGAGAATTTTTTACATACAAAAAAGCCCTGTGAAAAACAACTGTTTGAAATACCTACAGTTTATAATCCTTGTCTAGTATCACAAACGCCTCTTAGATCTGTGCCAAGCCTATGACCAAAATAGCTCATATTCTTTGAAAAATGTTTCCTATTTCATCATTAAAAGCAAAACTATCAGTTACAAATTAATGCAGCATTGTCTGTGGAGTCATCTGGTTTATGACACCATGTTTCTCAACATCAGCTGCTGTGGCAGGTTTATCGGGAGCATTTCATGCATCTGTGTGTTTTTAAAGTTTATAAAATCCAGTTTTCCTGTTGTCTGAAAGACAGCGTAGATTTCAGTATGACAAACAATATATAACCTTGGCAAAACGTGGGTAGATCACTATAGTACAGCAATGCAGACACAAATACCACATTGCTACCCAAGGCTTATCTCGTCATCAGGAAGTAATCATGCACTGTAACATTACAGGATACCTGCAGATCAGCCACATAAATATGTTTTAGTGACATAAGGGAAACAGCAGTAAGATAACAAGAGTTCCAGCACTAAAGACCTCCTCAGCTTAGAAAGGATCTTAGTAAAAAAAAACCATCACCTTCAAAGTGGCTGGAGCAATATAAAGTTAATAGGATTGAACTAATTTATGCTTGCTAGTTACATTTCAGTAGGCAATTATAAAAGTTATTATTAACCACATGCAGCTTCACAGAATTCCTAACAACAGAGCTATAGAAGACTCGAAGGCCCTCCTCCTTCAAAAAATGGAAAATAATACAGTGAAAAGGGTAAAGCAAATGTTGGAAGCAAACAGAAAACTTCTGGCTGAGCAATCAGATCACTGTGTGAAAGCAAACTCGCACTAAACATAACCCTGCATTGACTATAAGAAAGCACAAAGTACTGAAGTCCCAGTTCCATGGACAACACAAAACATTCAAAAGAGATTTAAGAGTAATTTTCCAAATTGTAGCAAGTAAAGCAAACCAATAAAAGGACCTACTACTTTATGAAAAGTTTGTGCTATCACAACTTGAATAAGGTTATCTTACAAGCAATTTAACTGACCTTTTCATAAACAAAAATCAAATTGAAATCTTGAAGAAAATTCAAACCACAGAATGAATTGTGGGGTATCAACACTCTGGCTCCTGCTGCCTGTTTTCACATACCAACCACATGACCAGAAAAAGGTCCGTTGCGAGGGGGGGTGGGGGGGTGGGGAGCAGAACAAAACCTAGGTAATTATTTTTACCTTTTGCTTTAAGTATATTCTCTTAGAAAGAAAAATAAAAGATGAAATTAGGGCCACATTATCTCATTTTGAGAACCCAAATCTATACCAGAAGATGCTTTAATATACAGTGACTCTTACAATTAATCACCTCGTATTTTGAACTATTTCTCAGTATAAGATATAAGCATATACAGAGTCCTCACAGCTCCCTCCTGTCCAAGTATCTATTATGAATGCAGTATCATGCCGCAGAGCTTCCTACACTAGTGATTGTTTGAAAGTTTCAAGGAATATTTTTAAACGTGAAAATCAACGGTTCATGTGTAACACCTACAGATTAGATATCCATTGCACCAGAGACTACCTGCAGCAAGTAGCTTTCTTTAGAGAATAGGCCTATTTTGAGTTTGTGGGTTTGGCTGGAACTTTCTGTTTGGGGTTTTTGTTTTTGCTGTTTTTAAATATTTTGGACTTACATGTGCATCAGCAGATCCAGTGGTATGTACTGCATCTGGCACTCTGACCTGAAGAGAAAATGAAGAGGAGGTGAGGCACAGAAGAGGAAACAGACAACCAACCTTTGGGTTTTTTATTCAGTTCTTCAAAGTCATTTTCATTTCAACTGCAATGTCCAAATACACGATTAACAAAGATACATGTAATGTATTTTAATGGTATGTCTAAACACCGTCACAGCATAAACATTGTCAATATAAGGCAAATAAGGGACTAAAGACAGACTGTTCTTGCTACCATTGAAAACACCTAAATTTCCAGAGCTGGGTTTTATAAACATGCCACTACCACCACTACAAGGAAAAAAAATTAAGTTTGTTACACTGAATCTGCAAGAGTTGTCATTAAAGGCTGTTAAAGATTACATAAAGTACTTGATTGTATTTGCTGTACTATAAAATCATTTCCAAAACTGTTCTTAGTATGTTGTGCATAGGTGGAAGCTGGCCACCTCAAGAACATTAATTTAAGTCTAATTTGTGAGTACATACTAATTTACATTATTGCTTTAAACTGTAATTGAACTTTAACATGTAAACCAGCGTATATACAAAATTTACATCGCCTTTTTTAAAAATCAGGTTTTTAAATGAGTTTAAGTGATGGAGAACACTCCAACGAACAGGGCTGAACACATTTTTAAATTACATAATGCCCAAATTCCAGAAAACCTCACTGGCGTAACATCTACTATTAAGACTAACTGCCTGATGCACAATTCGTATCTATATTGAAATTTAAGTCAAAATAAAACATTTCCACTAGCTGAAATCTGTTCATTAATTACAGAACATTAGCACTTCTCGTTGTTACCAGGAATTTATAGTTTCTACCAGAAAGAATAATACATGGTGCTCATCTCCAGTCTTCCAAAACAGAGAAGCACCAAATGCTACTCTAGAAGATAATTTACTAGAACTCGTTTTCATTTCGCATCATGTTTTTTCATCATCTAAGATACAGACATTTATCTTTGGACAAGTATATTGCTTTTTTTTAATAGCCAAATCAATTTAGAAAAAATCATAGACAGCACTTCAAGAACCGGAACTAAGTTCACAAAGGTACAGAGAGACACAATGATACAACCCTTCAAGGGGAGAAGCAAAAGGCTCCTAGGACTGTATGTTCGGGGTTTTTTTAAGAAAGAGAGGAAAAACCAAACAAACCAATTATGTCTTACTCTCAACGACCTCCCAAATCCACTTACCTGTAACACTACACATTACTCACAAGACACATCCTTGCACAGAAGTTAATACAAAGTTCAGTTCATGTGTCCCAGTAGCAGTTCATTAAAATACACACGGAAGCAAATACCACAAACATCTTTTAGTAATACCAAACTTTTCCTCTGTATTTGGTGCTGGATTTTTTTGTGATTCAACACTGCCTATGGCACTCAAATCAGTAATCTGTTATCCACAGTTCCACATACTGAAAAACATAGTTTAAGGAAACTTGTTCTCCCCCAGAGAGTTACGAATGTATAGCACATCATCACACAGATAAAAGAAAGACACTGTGTAAAAGAACTTCAGAGCCTGAAAACTGCATTCTTCCTGCTGCCAGCAGCCACTCTGTGGCAACCAACACATCAGTTACAATTCCAACCTTAAAGAAAAAAAAAATTCAGACCTGCAGTTGAAAAGATAAGTCTCAAAGGTCGACTGAAACTGCTGTCTGCCTTAGTGTACTGACAGAATCGAGACCTAACACTGCTTAGGGGAAGGAGATTGTTTGGCAACAGCAGAATGAAATGGCCATTTTTCAATTCTCCACACGCATTTCATTTACAGAAATTTTGGAAAGCAACATCTTCCAACAGGGACGAGCACTGAAGCTGCTTACAGGAGGACAAGAGACAAGGCACCGCACACAATAACAAACAGTACCAACACTGAGTACAACGACACTTAAGATGCAATATCCTGAGGAAGACTATAAAAAAGTAACACACACTGAATCTGTTTCTCCAGCAACAGAGCAGGTGATACCGCTCAGAAAGGCTTCTGACGCACAGCAGCATGCAAGAGATCCTGCAAGCTAACAGTGGGAAAGCAGGCTAACGTTCAAAAAAAATTCTGGAAGTCGCTGAGCTACAAGTACAGCAGCACTTCCCAATCTGCCAACAGGGACCACAGCACCGTTGAGTAAGCCACCTTGAACACTAGCCAAGCAACAGAATTTCTACTAAGGTGCACCGTGAAAACTTCTAAAAGCAGTTTTAGCTTTTAGACCAACTTTCTCCCACAGCAACTAGCAGCTTTGCAGAGCCACGTTATTATTCTCCTTAAACAGTTCTTATTTTTAAGGTCTTCTCTTCCCAGCTATAAATTCAGTTTATACTTTTGATATTGCTTCTGACCATCCAAGCAAATGTACCCACAAAGTAGAAGATGAAACAATTCTTGACAAAATTACATGTTGCTATCTGGCCGTTTCTCACTAGCAGCTATTAAAAAAACTGCTTCACACAGCACTGCACTTTGCATCCATTTGCACTGCCTCGACAAAAGGGGCGATCCTGTTTCCTTGAGCGTTATCATCAGCTGAGCTGACTCAGCAGAACCACAAAATCTTTTTAACATTCAGAGGAGCATTTCGGAAGGTGTTGCCTACCTGTGCTGAAACCTGGAACAGGATTATTTTTTCCTCTTCTCATCATGTTAAGTAGCTCAACTGAACTAACTGTTGAAAGAAACATACATGAAGCTCTGTCCTGCACCTGCCAATGTCTGAGATGTGAGGATAGCTCCTTCACATTCAAAATACTGACAAAAAACAATGCCATGAGTCCATCTTTCAGTCTTTGCCAGCATAAACAATCTACAAATGTCCTCTTACTCCCAGTTCACGGTCTCTACCAGTCTTCATGAAACCTACCTTTTTTTAAAAAAAAAAAAACAGATTATTTTCCAGCTGGATCACCTTCTCAATCACTTTCACTGCACAGATCCCTCAAAGAATTGTGCCAGCATAACTGAAGTAGCAATGCAGGCTGCTGAAATGGCATTCTAGTAAAACTCTGTCAAGCCACAGCCTTGGAGGTTAGGTCGCTCAAAGCTCCTTACTGAGCCTAGTTAATCTTCAAAAGAAAAAAAAAAGAAAATCTTCACAGGACCATACAAATTATATTTATGACAAATTCCTATCAGAAAGCCAGAGCAAAGAACCCTCTCTCAGATTCTGATGTTTAAATTTTCTTCCAGCTTCATCTCAGCTTCCAAAGAAAACAGAACAGAGATGACTGCTCTCCCAAATCTTCCCTCCTGTCAGCAGTGCGAGGGCCCACAAATCCAGCTCTTCGTAGTTTGTCCAAATTTAACGACCTCTGGGTAAAACTGGCATGATCATGTTTTTTCACAAATACTTAAAACACTGTATAACAAAAGCAAAAATATTTTTTCTAATTAACATTGATGCAATTTAGCGGAACAACAAAGAGCAAGAAAAGCTGCCAATAAAACCAAGAGGACAATCTTGCAGCCTTCCAATGCTCAATGTTATTTTTACAACTGTAACAGCTACAACTTAAACATAAGTAAAAGCCCTGCCCCTGCAAAACCTAATAGCTTCAGGGTAAAGTGTTCACCAGAAAGGCTGGTGTAAGACACACTTGCTCTGTTTCAACACCTTCCATTGATTCCGCCCCCATACTGGGCAGCTGCTCCCACTGTACGACATCACTTTCCCAGATCTAACTGATCACCTAGCAAAGAGAGAGTTGAGGTTCAGCCAAACCAGTTTCCAAACCAATTCCACCCCACCCCAAATCATGCCAAATCAACTAAAGAGGACAATGTTTGGGAAGGACAAGGCAGCTAAGGCTGGGACCAGTTTGTGTCTGCACTGATACCAAGGAAAAGCAAACAGAACCACAGCTTAATTTGAGGTGTTAAAATCCAGCAAAGGTGGGGAGGTTTCCAGCCCAAATTGCCCTTTTTATTCTTCCTTTCTCTATCAAACTGTCTAGAAAAGAAATGCAAATTTTTTTTTTTTTAGCTAATCTAGTCACTCTTTACATTTACTGGAATAGTGCATATTAACATTATTTACTATTTAAATAGGCATCACTTGCAGACACAAAAGTAAATGCAAAATGTTTTTTTCCAAAGTAAGAAGATGCAAGGAATGCTACTCCATTATAATCTTAAACTCAGATGAACAAGAGCTGCCAATATTTAACTTTATACTGCTAGAGAGGAAATGAGAAGGAGACCTCCCTTCATGCTTCCATCAACAGAGGAATGCACTTATGTCTCTCCTGCTCTCCTGGTCACCAGTTGAACAACAACACAGGGAAAGTTAAAGATGATGATTTTCACCATCCTGCAGAATGCTACATGGAACAGGAATTCAGCACACGTACAGATTTTACATCGCCGCTCTTCATACGCTAACTTACCAAGGAAAGCTGTCCATTCACAAGAAGTTACCACTGTTCTCAACATTTAATTAACCCATTCACTTACTCAAAAGCCCAAGAAATGCATTTAAGATTAAAGAATGTTGTTAAAATATCTTTTAGAACCAAAAATGGGAAACCTGCAGCTTGGTCCAAGTACATAATCTCTTCTGCCACACAGTACCCAATTTGTACAGTATTATACGTAAGAGCAGTGGACGCGCAACATAGTCACGATTCTAAGATAAGAAAACGGCAGAGTCATTGAGCAGGTAATATTTCATTACATCAAGATAATAACTGAACATAATCGGAATCTTCCATTTAGAATCATATCCTACACTGATCTCCTGTGCAGTCTTGGGCAATGTCTATTTTCTCTTCCTTTTACCCTCCTTTCCTATCTAGATTTCTGGAAATCTCAAGCACTTATCTTGCTATCCTAATCTCAAAAGAAGATGCCTTTGCGACACATTTCACATGGGAGACTCTCAAACTTGATTAGAAGCCAACGGTATCACCAAAAGCAGCTACCACCACAGCGGCACAGGCAATAGGTGCTCGTGGACTTGCACCATCTCCAGCAACAGTTTTCAACCAGTGAATCAAACCCATAATCCTGACTGAAGTAAGCTTGATTTTGACTATAAAACAAAGTAACTGATTAGACATTCAAAAATCAGTACTTGCACACTAAGACTGAAGAACAAACACCGCACATTCTGAAGGGGAGAAACCGTATCTTAGTGTAATGTGTTAAAACTTTCAACCGCTAGGCCACAGTTCTTCACAGTACACAGAAAAATTATGCCACTCTGTCTTCCTAGGAGGTAGGCTGGAAGCCAGCAAAGGCACATCTTGGAATTGCCACTGAAACATATCCGATGGAACCTACCAGACGTACTTGTTTTGCAAGTACAATTACTCTTGTAACTTGCAAATACAATGCACCGAAAGAAGCGGAGCATAAAACTTCAATTTCTGTATGTAAGTAAATGAATTCTAAATGATTAAAAATTCAAAATGTTTGATAAATCACTACTTTAAGAAATTGAGCAAAATGGCTATTTGCTTAGATTATTAAGCCATAAAGATTTTTACACAAATTCAACTACAAATACATATTTTTATCCTTGTGTTAATAAATGAATTACAAAAATTAAAAGTATTACTAATTTCAGTACTGTTATGCCATACTTCTGCAGACATCTGAAAAGTATCTCTATGGATATATACATCACAAGCATTTATGAAATGACAAAAAAAATTACACCATATACACCCTCCCTCCTCAGAGAAAGTTGAGGTTGAATGAAATAAATCCCAAGAGCTACACGTTTAACTTTATTCCACTTTTCAACAAAAATATTCTCACGAATCCAGGTATGTACTATCGCTATTTTCTTCGGCACATAAAATATTGACAATACAAAACAAGCAGATCCAGAATCTAAAGCGTGGGAAAAGGACTACTGGAAACACAGCACATACATCTAGAGCAACAGGAAACTGAGGGGTGAGAGGGAACTGCACAAAGGTAGCAAGATACAGGACCTCCTCAACAGCCTAACGCGCGTGTTTGGCTCTGTTCTTTAGTAGTCCCACTGATTTCAATGGGATGGATGACTTAGTATGAACAGTTAAGTGTCTGCACATACCTCTGCAGAACTGAGATCTAGGACCAAAAACAATTCTTACAAATTATTATTGTATATTAAAAAAGACCACCGTCAGTACAGAACTAAGAAATGACAAAACAAAAGAAGTCTATGACGGAACTGTGAAAAGCAAGGGATCACTTCTGGGTTGGTTTTGTGTACCACGCTATTGGTTGCAGTAATCAACAATTAAATTATTATTCTGTATCTAATTACACTGAAATCCCAAAACGTATTACTCCCTGGAAGCCATTCTCCATAAATTAAGACCTACTTTACTACTGAAGTGTTCTGTCCAGCTCTTATCTGCAGTTCCAAGCCAAAGGCAAGATCTGAAGAAACGGTTCCTGGCAATATTTGGAATAGATCAGAGAAGGGAAACAAAAATAAAACTCTCCTACTCTAATAACACCAACTGGCAAAACATGCAAAGGCTCTTGGTGACTACATTTCAGCTGGTTCCCTAGCAGAAAAAAAAAAAAAAATTAAAAAAATCCTGGTTTAGCTGAATACAAAACTGGGTAAAAATTAATCATCTATATAGCACCAGAAACTCCTGATCCAAAATGTGGCTTCCTCCTTGACTGATCTACACATTCACACAAAAAATTTAAGTTTTATTTTCAAAAACACCAAAGAAAAAACCCAAAACTTCTGGCCTAAATCCTGCAGCAAGGCTGAATAAAAAGGAATGTCACTAACCGCTAATCCTCAAACCGTCAGCTGCCAGTGCGTCCCCTAAAACATCTTACCTTCTATTCTCTCGGCGGGAGGGGCAAGCTTAAAGAGCGGGAAGCTCTGCCCTGCTACTGCCCGCAGCCAGCCAGGCGCTGGTTTCAGCGCACAGCTCCGGACAAGTTTGCCAGAACTCCAGCCGCTACCTGGGCTTCTGGTCTGCAAAGCCAACAAGCAGTAACCACAGGAAGCAGAGCGGGAACGGTGAAAGGAGCGGGGAACGCCACGGCGACCTTGTGAAATTTGTAACTGCATCGCAGATCGGAAGAGGAGGCTCGATCCCAAACTGTCCTTTTCCTCCACACTCGCAGGTTGGGAACTCAGGCCACGCGCGCTCCAGCCCACGCTGGGGATCGGGACTCCCAGCACGAGCCAAATTAAACACGCACTCGGGCGGTAACTCACACTCCGCACCCGAAACCGCGGGTGCGCCGCTCAGAAGGGGACGACCCGCGCCTGCGGTTACAGCGCGCTCGGCCAGGACCCCGCTCCCCGCCCCGCCCGCACCCCTCCTCCGCCGGGGGCTCAGGGACGGGAGGCCGTTGCCGCCGGCACGGGATACAGACGCGCCCAGGACGGCCCCGAGGAGCGAGGACGCCTCCCGAGAGGCCT
>VZSC01002414.1:0-40635 GCA_013398225.1 Steatornis caripensis | reverse complement strand
CGGGGCGGGTCCTGTCGCCGTACCCTGTCGGCAGCTGCGAGGCGGGAGCAGCTCGGGCCGGGCAGCGGCACGCCGCCTCGCAGGCAGTACGCTGTCTTGGGTCTCTTGCTCTCGCATTAGCAGGAGGCAACCCGAACAAAGCCGCTAGGCGACCCAGATCTGCCCGGCAGCCAGCTGCGGTGCGGCAGGCAGCGAGCGGCGGTGGCCCGCGCCCGCCCGACAGCCCGCGGTCCCGCGGCGGCCGGCCTGGGGCACTTCTGCCTGTGCCAAGGGAACGCGGCGCCGCGGGAGAAACCCGGACGCGAGGGGCCGGCGTTGAGACACGCAGCGCTGACCCGCGGTGCCCGAGCCCCTTGCCGGGGAGAGGGCGGTACGGAGCACACGGCGCCTTTTTTAACGACCGGACGTTTTCCTAGGGAACGTGAGGCGCTGACAGTTGGGGACTGCTCGAGTGGGGTTAGTGGAGCAGTAGCAGGACTCGGCTGAGGGCGACTGGATGGGGCGCAGGGCGCGCGTGTCCTGCGGGGTGGAAACGTTACAGTAAAAGTCGGCAAATGAATAAAACTCCCAGAGACCAAGGTTTTGGGCATCCGAAAGAAACATTCCTTTATTAGCGCGATAGGGCGGGTGGGATCCTGCCTTCCTAACGCCCACACTGGCTCAACTTGAGCCACGCTTACACAGGCACAGCTCGTATGCATTTAATACAATTCCCTAAACTACATGTGCAAGAAATCTCCTGGAATTCATCACATACTACAGTGTCCCGGCGGTCCCCCTGATGTTCTGAGGGTCATTACTTCATCGCTCTTCCTCTCCCTGATGATGATGAAGAGTCGGTCCTTCCTCTTCCTCTCTCTGCAGCAGCCCTCCAAACCGCAAGGCCAGTGGTGTTCCTGATAACTTGCGTGGGCTGACCCAAGTCTCAGCTACAGCCTGAACCAAGTCTTCTGTTACCTGTTCACTCCTACAAGCTCTGCTAGTTCTAAAACAGACTGCTCAAACACATCTCAGCAGGCCTAAACAATCCTCGATTGTGAAAGCACAGAATTAGAAAACACCCACCCATACTGTATCAGAAATGCCAGGAGCGCTCTTGGTGCGCACCCAGGGCCCAAACCCCACATTCTAGGCGGGAAGGCCTCACGCAGGATCAGGGTGGGCAGGATGGACTGTGTTGTGCAGCTGCAGAGAGCCCTGTGCTACGGCTGTTGTGCACAGCTCCCCTTAGCCATGGCCACAGACACGGAGCAGTGGTGGTCACACAGTTCTGGGGCAGGGCTTGCCCCTAAACATCTAGCAAAGTGAAACAGCAAGAACACTATTTAGAACAACATCAAAACGCTACATCAAATCAAGAAAAGCCCAGGAATAAATAGTGAAAAGGACAGCACGGCAAATCCTCCGTTCCTGGGTTTGACAGCACACCACCACAGCAACTTTCTTCATTGAACATTGCTTAACTAGAGATTATAACCAGAGGTCACATTACATTTACCATGAGTCTTGCATTCCTGTGCTTTTATGAATATTCATCATAAAGCAGAAAATGCTGCAACTGCCCTGCGAGCAACCGGGCCCATGCTAATAACCATGTTTGTCAGCGGAGGATTAAGTGGAAGCTTCCAGAAGAGGCAAAAAGAAACAAAAAGGAGAGGGTGAGAAGGGATGGGGCAACTGGAGAGGACTGGGAGGGAGTCAGAGAGGAGGGTGAAACCCTCAGGAAACCTCTGCTGCTGCAGGCATACATCCAGCTGTGCAGGGAGATGGTCTGACGAGCGCGTGTTGCTCTGGCAGTAGCTATCTTTAGGGTGAAGTTTTCACTGTGAGGCTTTTCATGGCTGCCATCATAGTACAGGTCCTGATGCTGGCTGTCACGTTGGTTGGTTAATGGAAGTAACACTACAGCGTTATGAAAACTAACACTCAGGAGCTGGAGAAAAGAAGAGCCTCCCTCAAAGCCGGAAAACACGGATCAATATGTACGGTCACCAGCATGGGCACAAGTCAAAACTACAACTGTTTCTTGTTCCTCCTGAGAAAAGCAGCTTCACAGGGGTGGCGAGGATCTGGTAAACGCCGCTCTCCGCGGCCGCGTGCGCTCCCCAGCAGAGAGCATGGCCCGCCTGCCACCGGGCACTGAGCACCCCCGGGGCGGCTGCTCCCCAGTACACCCCTCCGCACCCTGAGTGACATTTACTACGTTGCATGATTTCTACTTCCTAAGTCACACAAAAAAATAGCAAAAATAATAATAATCATCATAATTCTGTAGATGCAAATTGCTTTACACTGCAGTCAAATAAGTGGTTGGCCAGACAGCGCTGCTGCATCTAAGAAAAAGGTGAGGTAGACAGAAGGGTCATACGGCGGAAATATGCATGTCTCCATGCTTTTCAAGCCTCCTTCCACTGTCTGCAAAATAACAATGGAAAATTTTTCTGGGAATGAATTGACAGCCAAGGATCAAGAGATACCAGATGTTTATTGAGCTCCCTTCAGCAATAAGCAATTACAGCAATAAGCCTTCGGTATACCTGCAGCTGACACAGTACCTTACCATCCAGGCTCTCACCTTCTGCTCTGGAGGACAGCTCTCCATTTCTGCAACTACCTGCATGCTTCTGTGGGCACCTAAAGACTTTGCACAAATTTGAAGTGGAACCTCTGCTGGCTTGGAGGGAAGGAGGGAGAACTAAAGCCCACCCCCTGACAGCAGGATTTGGGGACAATTCTATCAGTCTTTTTAGGATTTGTTGAGCTCCTAACTTGTCCATAGAGGACCCCTTCCACAGGAATAAATGGTGTTGGCCAAGGAGCTTTAGAGAAGGATTAGGCAGGATCTTACTGCTTCAGAATCCAAGTCAAGTCCTTCTCTTGCCCCATCTTTCTCACTGTTTTCTTGAGAACCATTTCACCAGCTGCAGAGGCACAGCCGTAGTGTCATCCACGACTGGCTTTTGGATTTTTTTAACATGGTAGTGGAAACTGGTGCAGCAATGAGTTGGAAGCAAACCAGCTGGAGAACTTGTACTGGATAGAAGGGGCGCTTAGGGCACAAGGGGGAGACACCAGATGCTGCTCAGCTCCCCTGGGACTGCATTAATAAACCTGGTATGAAAGAAAGACTGACACTTCTGGATAAAAAGCAAACATCTAGCTGGAAAGAGGAACATGCCATTGAATGCTGGAGTTTTGGGGTCACTAATGTTTAGAAAATTTGCTCCATTTGACCTCAATCCCCTTATTTAATCCACCTCATTAATCCTTTTTAATTATCTACCTCATTGTTTAAATTCTCTGCTTACTGCTCAGCCTCTACACACTTTTGTAATTAAGAAAAGGCACCAAATTAAGAGCATCATGATCCAGAGCATGCTGTGAAAAATGGGAAAGATAAGAGTTTCAGAGGTAATCTCTAAAGATAATTTTTCAGAATGAACTGTACTCCTGAATCTGTGCTATTTATAACACATCGCAATAGTACAGTAGCACTCGTGTACAGTTAGTGAATGACAACACATGTCAGTGTCCTCGGCTTAATGGGAGAGAAAGGGGAGGGAGGAGAGAGGGGAGGAAAGGAAGCAGCACGATGCAGAAATCTACAGAGAATTAATGCTGGAAAGGGTAGGCTAATAATAATAATAATAAAAAGGAAATATTAGACATTTTTCATTATAATGCTGTAGGTCTGGTTGCATACAGACCTGGGAGCTGTTTATTAACTGTTGTTACAATGACAGATATCATTAGGCAATATGCTAGGGAAAATCATGAATTATCATAAATAATTTAACACTAAGCTACATTAAGTAAACCACATGCTGCGGTGCATTAGTCGTGTCTTTCTGGCTGTTTTTTCCTCACTTTCAGAGGAGATGTCTCCCTTACTCTCACCCCAGGCCAGAGCAACTGAACTGCTGCTATCTTTTTGCAAAGGTAGCTGTGAGGGAAGAATTGAGGTGCTGTGGAAGTTCCCTACCCTGTAGCAAAGGAAGCACGTTTGAGGGCAGGAGGTGGGCAGATCAGAGTAGGACAGAAGTGTAGCTGCTGGGTGTACAGGTTTGTAACTCTGTGAGTCGTTTCATGCTCTCAGTAGTGGCTCACAGATCCCTAAAGCCACAGGCTGTGGGTGCTGTTTCCCCAGTGCTTAGGCAGCAGTCTTCAGCTTCTTTTTCCTCATTCCACTCTCCATCTCCTCCCACCCCTGAGACTGAAAACCACTAGGCAAGGATTCTCAAAGGTAGATGCACACTCCCCCGTCTACGCGTGTGTTGCTAGGAAGCTATAGGCGTGCAGCATGGGAGGAGAGCAGAGCGGAGATGAGATCAGAAGCAGGCAGCAGGCGCAGATGGAGCACAGGTAGCTGGGGCTGCTAGGAACCACTGGGCTGAATTAAGATGCTTTAGCAGGGACCCGCAGACTTAACAACAATGAGCCAGGGAGAAGGCAATTCGGTGCTGAGGTTCCCAGCAGCCTGGACTTGCTACTGCTCTGTCTGCTGTCTCCTGGCTGGAGCCATCTCTGTGTTGCTCAATCTCTTGGTGCCTGTGCCCTACCTTCTCTCAGCTGCGAGTTCTGCTCTAGTCCTGACATTTAGCAGCACCTTTCCTTTCCAGGACCCCGCTGCTCTCCTGGGACACAAGTCTTATCGGGTAACCTAGGTTCTTTCTCCCCCTAGCACTCCTCCAGCGGTGAGGGCCATTACGCAAACCAGTCACAGGGGCAACATCTGACTTGAGCTGTCTGGCTGAGAAAGGTCGGTAATTTGTGGTATATTTTCCAGGCATTAATGTGAGCATCAATTGAAGGCTTAATTCCAAAAGTTCTCCTGCAGCTTCTTGTCAGAGAGAATCAGCCTACATGGCTGGAATCCAGATGTGCAAATTTATCAGCTCTTTAAAAACATGGAAGTTCAAGATGAGTGCAGCAGCAATCTTAGCTTTGTCCATTCCAAGAGTCCCTCCTTTCAGCCTACTAAAAGTGAGTAGCAATTTGTGCTCTGGAAAACACTCTCACTCAGCACATACAAACAAAACAATTTCCATGCAGTTTGTAAGTGAGGGTTCAGTCCTGAAACCCTTGCAAAGGACTTTGCTCTTGTTGTGAGCCCCTGGTAGCTACAGACAGTGCTGGCTTCTCACCATGAAAAACATAAATGAAATACGCAAACACCCAATATGCTGTTCTTCATCACAGTGAAACTAATTTCACTTCAACACTTATGTTCAGATTTGCTGCGGTTCAGAAAAACACAAGTTCTACCCCTAATCTTTCAGAAAACAGAACTTAAAAAAAGACAACAACAAAGTATTTAGAGAAATTTTCTTAAAATGTGAAGTGTTTTTTCCGAGTTTGCTGTGTTTGGGGTTTTTTCATATTATTTCTGATTGGGTTTATTGCTGTTTTTTAAAGCATAAAGAGCACAAATCTGAAAATATTCAACTTGAAGGTAAAGAAGGCAGAAAATTAGAAGCTTCTAGTGAAAGAGAGGATAAAATGAACATTGCTATACAACCATGACGGTGTCAGTTATTGTTATTCCCTTTACCATATCTAGCTTTTTTCACCTCCAAATGAGGCTTTAAAATACAAGTATCACCTTCACTGCTCTTTATCTATTAAGGAGTTCTGTTTATAAAATGTAATTGTCCCTAATTAGTTACTCAAGAAGGAGAAAATGATGCAAGGAATCCTGTTTATCCAGTCTGAAAAAGATAGTGGGGTAGAATCTCTAAAGGCAAGTTAATCTCTTCAATATTAGATCACAGCACTGTGCCTACTCAATTATTACAAAAGATCATAATCACTGCAGTAGAAAGTTACCCATCAAGACATTATTTTCAGGAGACTGATACACACTTGAGAAAGGATAATTTAAAAAAATCACATAGAACAAAAAGACCATGTTTGTATGTCTGTATATCTGTTAAGATGTTCTCCCAGAGAAACTGCAAAGTGAGTTACATTAGACAAAGTTAGATGAGGCTACAGCCTCTCTTTCTTTAACATCTACTCTTCTTAAATAAATAGAGCCAAATTCTACCCTCACTCGTGGTCAGGGGGGTTCCGTGGAAGGTGTCAGAACAGAATTAGATTTACTAAAGAGATTTTAGTATAGGAAGACAAAAATCCAGAGCAAACAAAGAGATTAAATATTTTTTACTCAGATAAAACTTATTAAGAAAGAAATCAGTAAAATCTGTCTTGCAGGTGAAAATATAGAAAGGAAAAAGAAATGAAAAAGAAAGACGGAGTTATATGGTAAAGGGTTATGTCAAGCAAGAGCTCTTAAGATTGATGTTTGCCAGTGTGAGTGGTTAAAATTGGGTGGGGCTGAAGGTCTATCTTCAAAAGCCACTTAAATCTTTCTTTCCCTCTAGTGGTAGATTTAAGTTAATTTCTTTACTCTCTCAGAAAGGCAATGGACAATAGGAGGGCTAAGTACAACCTCTTCCCTAGTGTGCCGAGCANGTGAGTGGTTAAAATTGGGTGAGGCTGAAGGTCTATCTTCAAAAGCCACTTAAATCTTTCTTTCCCTCTAGTGGTAGATTTAAGTTAATTTCTTTACTCTCTCAGAAAGGCAATGGACAATAGGAGGGCTAAGTACAACCTCTTCCCTAGTGTGCCAAGCATGTTAGAGTGCAAAAGATGAAATTAGCTTTTTTTTTTTCTCCTAACTAAAAGGCATCATTTCATTGGGAAGGGTTGAAGTAATTCAGAGTATCTTATAGGGCTTTTGATATTTCAGTCAAAATGATACCTTGTGAAAGGACTTCAACAATGAAAAAACCAAAAGTATAATATAGAAAAAGATCCACCTTTAGTATTTTGGCACATCTTTTTCTTTGAGTCTTCAGCCAGCACTGATTAATATTACCTTCCGTTACTTACCTCATTAGGCAGTGCCTTCATCAGTGTTTTAAGAGTCTCCTCAAAGGTTATTTGGAAAGAAAGAGTGCAGAAAATTCTACACATGCTAGAAGAAACCCTGGTATATGCTGACCGTGCCGTTCTAAATAGAAAGTCTGGTTTAGAGAAATGCGCGAATGTCTCTTCATGCACTACATTACGTGGACTCTTTTCTCTGTGACCTCCAAATGCCCTGATTTTCCCTTGCCTACCACATAATAGTCACGTAATACTGTCCTTGATGGACTACATATGAGTAAGAGGCTATTTTGAGGTTGTAAGTGCTTTAAATTGTAAGGTTCCCACTACACTACTCCACAGCTGGCTTGGGAACAGAATAATTAACTCAATGTGAGATGTATGCCGTTGTCTTTATGAGAGCCCGATTTGTCCTCAGAGATTGTTCTCCCCTGTGAGGAGGCAGCCTTCGAAAAAAGCAAAAGAAACAGATCGTTAGTAATGAGTTTCATTAATGTGGCTGCTAAGGCTACATTGCTGTCACTTGGCAATGATGTGAACTGTGGTCTTTAGAAGCTCTGAGTTCTCCGTGGCACTTTCTGGCCAGAGAAGGAGACCCAGGTTCCACATGTGACATCAGCAGAGCACTTGGGACAACCCAAAGCTGGATCCTTGCACAGAGGCTGAGAAAAGAAAATTTATATTTATTTTACACTGCTTGTATTTATGTGTAGCAGAGTGTTAACAGGTAAACCCACCAGGGACAAAGCAAACAAAACTTAATAGGTACCATGGGCCTGTGCTTCCTCAAGAGGAGCCAGTCTGTACAAGTCTCTCAAGTGATTCTTGGCTCTGCAAAACAAAGCCCTCAGCCCCATAAATGTTATTTTAAGTCATCTTAAAATATTACAGGAAGACATCAATAGTAGGGAGAAATTTTGAGACATTTATCTTCTCTGCAGCATTAGTGTGTATCTCCAATACGTACCACCGATACCCAGACAGGCCACCAGGGCTGTGTCGGTCTTGAGCCACAAGCAAAGCCACCTGCTATGCCCAGCCTGGGCTGCCCCCCATAAAAACACACACCCAGTGAGTGTCTCTTCAGGGAAGCCAGGCGATACCCCGGTACTCCCTGAGGCAAGAGGGCTGAACACCTCCCACATCCCCGAAAGTCTGGAGGTTGTAGGAAAGTCAGAACATGTCGAACGAGCCCTGCTGCTGCTGCAAGGCCAGCAGTTCCCAATCAGCAGTGGATGCTGTTGTTCGTTAGACACCATCTGTTGCAACAGCTGCTGGTGGCTCTCCAACAGGCTCTTTAGCACAGGTCTAAAAACAGATTGCTCCCAGTCAACCACCTCTCCTTATCTAACCTTGACGAGGGAGACTGAAGATCATGGTCACTTTGGTCCTCTTCCCTAGGGCCTGCAGTGGCACTCACCACTGTAAATGGAAGTACCACTTAGGGACTGGGAGAAACAATCACCAGAGCCCTATTGAAGAGCACCTGTGCGTGTGGTGTGGTTGGGAACAGGGCAGGGGAGAAGGTGTCTTCTAACAGCCCCCTCAGCACCAGGTGCATCCACAGTGATGCAGCAAATGGTCCAGCATGTGGCCTGTCTCTTCTTCAGGGTGGCCTCTCTAGTAGAGAGCAGCCCCATTAGAATCCTGACCTCTCCCAGAGGCTGAGCAGGTTTTGCTTAATCCCAAAGAGCCTTTTCTCTCCCTAAATCACACACAGCAGAGCCCACAGTGAGTGGGGCCCTGCTCGCTCCTGCTGCAGCTGAGGCTTACCACGGGTGGATTACGCAGAGCCCTCTGCCAGTGACTCCTCGAGGAGTGCCCGGCTGCTATGTCCCTGCACACCGCCAGGCACCCCCGCCTACCCTCTCGCCCTCTAGAACATATGGGCATCACCGCACGTTATGCCTTCATTTAATATTTGACTTCTCCCCTTGGCCTTTCAGCACTGTTCAGTTGTGCTTATTTTCCTGGCAAGACTCCTGTGTAATTTTTATAAAGATTATAAGCAGTGTCACCAGTCTTGCCCTACTTTTGATGGTTCCATAAAATCAGTATTTTTACTGTAACAAAAAATGTATTGAAAAACCACTTTCAGCAACTCATTTTTACTACTTCTTTTGTGCCATTTTTTAAAAACCACATTTCTGATTACCTCCTTGTTCAGAAGATTTTGTATATTGTCATGATTCACTACTGAATAGAAGATTTTTATAAAAATCTTTGGGCAGGGTGTCCTAATTCCAGTGGACCTCAGTTTATACCATATGCCCATACATATGTATCTGCATATCACAGTGTAATACAGGCATTTGAAAACTCAGAGCTATGAGATGCTTAAGACCATCTGAAAACAAAAAGGAAATGCATTGAAACAGCGGGGGGTAGTTCCTTACCTGGGCTCCTACCTGCACCTGCAACAGTTACTCACCTTTCTGCACAGCCTCCTATTTACTTCAGACACGTTAAGGTACAGTAACACACATACAGTGCTTTTCCCTGTATTTTTATATTCCAATTATGTAACTGTGCTGCTTGCATAACTGCAGCGCCGATAAATGTGGGATTTGTCTAAGGATCAACACAGAGCAGCTACTGTCAGCCCATTACCGGGTCTTCCTCCCAGCTGCCTCGCTTGGCGCACAGCGATAAGGTGGGCCCTCGATGTGTCAGTGCGATACACACCTTTCGCACCCTAGCCAGGAGCGCTTAGCCTAAAATAACGTTTGCATACGTTACATGAGACAATATCACCACAGGAGCCAGGTCTCAGGTGGCCTCACTGAAGCACACACGGCAGAAATCCACCCAGCTGCCAGATGTCCGCTGTCAGGGGGTATTTCCCCGGTCTGTCCCGCCTGCTGGGGACCTCCCGACCCCGCGGGGTCACCCTCCCCTTTCTCGGGGCTTCCGCCACCGGCGCAGACGCGGTGCGGGGCTCGGCATCGGCACCCGCAGCCCCGCGCACAGCCGGTGCCGATGCCCCTTTTGTGACTTTTGTACCAAAACGCCCCCGTGGGAAGGGCGGAGCGGGGGTGGGGTGTCTGCGCGCGTGCACCCCGCCTGCGCCCACCCCCGGGGCTCGGGGCGAGCTGCCGACGGAGAAGGGCTGTGAGGAGCCTGCGGTGCCCGGGTCCAGCCGCGCACCTCGCTCTGGGGAGGCTCGGCCGGGACGGCCGCGGGGCTCTCCCGCCCCCGCCTCCTGCTGCAGCCGCATCAATCATTAACGGCGGCTCGGATGTCCAGCGCCTCCCTCCGCGGGAAACCCTACCCGGGGTGGCGGGGGCGTCTCTCCCCGCTCCCTGGGAGCGCTGGCCGCGCTGGATGCGTCGCCGGTTTCCAGTTACCGCGATGCCGGGCGGCGGGGCGGGAGGAGCCGCGGCGGTACCGCCAGTGCCCCTGCTGCAATGAGTAATGCTGCCGGGGGCGGCGGCGGCGGAGGAGGTGGAGAAGCGCAGAGCAACCCCGGCTCCTCCGCCGGCGGTTGCGGGAGCAGCGGTTCTACCTCGCCCGAGCGGCGGCGGGGCGCGGCGGCGGGCGGCGGGCCGGGGGCGGCCGAGGGGCTTGGGGCCGGCGAGGGCAGCAGCATGCCGGCGGGTGACGGGGACAAGGAGGAGGCGGCGCCGCCTCCTCGCCCCGCCGCCCTGCTGCGGTGGGACGAGGTGCCCGAGGACTTCGTGGAGTGCTTCATCCTCTCGGGCTACCGGCGGCTGCACTGCTCGGCGCAGGAGTGCCTGGCCTCGGTGCTGCAGCCCACCAACGAGACCCTCAACTTCTGGACCCACTTCATCCCGCTGCTGCTCTTCCTCACGCGCTTCGGGCGGCTGCTGCTGCTGCGGGGCGCCGGGGACGTGCCCTTCCACCACCCGGCCCTGCTGCCCCTCTGGTGCTACGCCTCGGGGGTGCTGCTCACCTTCGCCATGAGCTGCACAGCCCATCTCTTCAGCTGCCTCTCCCCGCGCCTCCGTGCAGCCTTCTTCTACCTGGACTACGCCTCCATCAGCTACTATGGCTTTGCCAGCACTGTGGCCTACTCCTACTACCTACTGCCAGGGCTGAGCCTGCTGGACGCCAGCGCCATGAGCCACTACGTGCAGCAGCGGCTGGGCTGGCAGCTGGACTGCAGCCTGCCCATTGCAGCCTACCGCGCCCTGGTGCTGCCCGTGGCCCTGGCGCTGGCCGTGGGCTGCACGGCTGCCTGCTGCCGCAGCCGTGCCGCCTGCTGCGCCTACCCCTTCGCTGTGCGCACCTTCGTCTTCGCCATGCCACTGAGCATGGCCTGCCCCATCATGCTGGAGAGCCTCCTCTTTGACCTCCGCACCCGCAATCCCACGCTCTTCGTTTACTTCTACCGACGCTACTGCTGGCTGCTGGTCGCCGCCTTCTTCAATGTCAGCAAGATCCCCGAGCGGATCCAGCCGGGGCTCTTCGACATCGTGGGGCACAGCCACCAACTTTTCCACATCTTCACCTTCCTCAGCATCTACGACCAGGTGCACTACGTGGAGGATGGGCTGGCAGAGTTCCTCAAGGCACCCCTGGCTGCCCCCACCTACCTGGGCACCGTGGGGTATATGCTGCTCCTGACACTCTGCCTGGCCATGGTCGTCAGGAGGTTCCTGAAAGTTGCAGACCTCTGCAAGCAGGACTAGCTGGGCCGGCGACCCTTGGGACAGCAACCACCATACCAGTGACCCTTGGGCCGGAGACCCTTGGGCCGATGACCTTCAGACCGGCGACCCTCAGACCGGCCCCACCATGTCCTGAAGATGCTGTGAAACCTGGGGGAAACGCACCTGTGGAAGAGCCAAGTCCCTTTCACAGAGGGTTGCCAGAGAAAATGACTTTAAACTACTGGGTTACCAGGGGAAGCAAGCAAACGCTTACTGGTATGTTGCTGCTTAGAGTATAAGCTGAAATAACTTCGCTCTGCTACTAGGAAGAATGCATGAACTGTGAATGGCACATACTAATTTCATAACAATTAGGTTTAAACTGGCTCTGTATATACGTACATATTTATATATATAGCTATATATTTATTAGCTACATATATATGTGTATATGTATATACACCTGAAGGCATTTGTGCAATGATTGCTCATAGACTTTTAATCAACTCCTGTGTGAAATTTCCTAGCAGATTATGCACTGACATTTATCTTCCTCTGTAATGCTGTAACAGGCCTTTGCAGCCACATACTGGGTTTTAAATGTAAACAAATGAATAGCTATCTATAGTTTTTAAGGTCTTGCAGCCTTTTCAGCCAGGGAACAATAGATTTAACAGAGAGAGGAAAACCACCTGTGAATTATTACAGAATTACCAGTTGATGGAGAGACTTTAATTAGACAGGCAGTGAGTGGTTGATGTAGCCACTTGGACACTAAAATAAAATAGAGGTGTATGTAAAATAACTGAACAAGAAAGGGGTCAAACTAGTCTGGAGCTGGGGTAGGGGGATAAGAAGGGCACTGCATAAAGGCATGTATCTTCCCCTGGCACGTCAGGAACATCTGTCACGTTAAGGGGGTTGCTAAGGGGCCCTATTATCTTCCCTGGTAAATCACCCCCAAGTCAGCCCTTTAGAGTCAAAGTCTGATGCCAGACTTTCTATAAGCCCCCTGCCAAGCTCGGTGGGAGTTCTGTGGATGTAAAGAGAGTAGCTGATGCATGAGATCTTGTTCTGGATCTTTTAAAGAATTACATGGAACTGGTTTCTTCTGCTCTTTAATTAGAGCACTCTGCCAGATTTACCATCCTAAAATTAGTAGCTGAATAAGGTACTGCTGAATCTGAGTTCAGGACCTAAATTCTGGCTCTACGAGTACTGGATACTGGCAATTCTAGTCATTCCCCACTTTTTCCTATTTTCATCAGTTGTGGTTGCAGCTGGGTATTTTGAAGTCCTCTTTCAGGGGCTTTGGGGGAGTTCAAAGAATTATGAGATACTTTCCAAAGCAGTTATCTTTTCACAGCAAGCCAGGCATTATCCTTCTCACATTAGAAACATCTAACTACAGATTGAACTTGCTCTCTACATAAAGAGGCATTTTTGTAAACTACGTGCAGATTTTAAACAGATGCATTTTGATTTTGTCTGGCAGACAAATAACAAGTATGCAGTAATATTACACAAGGTGTTACAACTTGAAGTTCAGGTGAGAAACCGCTTTATACCCCATTTTCAGAAAGAAGGGTGGTATTCCCTGAGGAAATGCTCATCTCGTACTGCGCAATAGTGTAGCAGTTCTTTAACTCAGCCACTTTGCCCCATTGTGGAAATACATTTCTGCTTAGGTCTTTCCCATATTTTCATGGACATGGCATCCAAACCCCAAGAAAATGTTTGGAGTCCAGTCCCATAGTCTTCTGTAAGACAAAGGCCCCTTTGTTTGTAATGGGAATATAAGGACTACAGCTGCGGATTATGAGGTCAAACCCTTAATCATCACAGAAACCAGTATGTTGATATGTCCTGTACCATATCAGCTTTGTGAAAAATTCCCTGTGAAAGTGTATAAGCTAAAAGAAAATTTCACCCACTTAATTTTATCTTTTATCTCAACCCATTTTAACTCTAATGGTTTGTTTTTTTTAGATTGTCTGTGAAGGATGAAAATAGCCTAACAAAAATATGTATTCTTTGCCAGACACAATTCTGCTAGTATATAATTTGTGGTAGGGTCACATGTGGTCTCTTAAGGAGATTGACTAGAATTTTCTGAAAACAGCAGTTCCCAAACGGTGGCCTCTTGGGTTATCACTGATGGGCCATAAAAATGGGCCCAGTGTGGCTGGCTGTGTTCTATTTTCATTTGCCAACCTGCATTAAACGAAAATGAAAATTACATGAAGTATTTTTAATTTACATATTTTCATTACCTTTTGTCATAAATGCAGCATTGCTTTATTCAGCTGCCAATAAAGCAGAAAGTGATCTGCACCACTGGGAGAGGAGACTGGTTCACAACACTGTTACGCTTTGAAATGTGCTTTAAATTGTGAAAAAACACTGGAAAATCACAATAGAAAGCAAATGGATCAAGACCTGCAACAATGTCATCCTATGAATTTCCACAACTGTACGAAGAGGCCAAAATCTTTGAGATGTGCTGTATTCATGTTAAAATAATAGAGGCATAGTAGTTAGACCCCAGTGACTCATCCAAGTTTCAAAACTAATTATGTAGAAAGGGTTTGCTGGGAGATGCCACTAGCATGTCCAACCAGCAATTAAAAACCAAGAAAGAAATCAAAAAGGCCGGGGACAGCAAATCTGAGCACTAGAAGACAGCTCAGAAACAAGCAACAGTGAAAGCCAAATTCAAAAAAAGGCTTTTAAAGCATACTGTATAATGAATTATATTTGTTCTTGTCAGTCACAATGTAGAGGACATCTCAAGAGGCAACGTCAAAATAAGGCTGTTGCTAACTTGTAAAAATACATTTGATACTTGCAGTTAGGCCATGCAGGGTCGTCTATATATATCTCAACGACAGATAACAGTATAAAGGTTGGACTGCAACCAACTGCAATTTTACTGGAAACTTACTGCTGTTATACGAGTTGCCTGTGAGCCCCAGTCATGCTGTGGATTTGGTACCTGGCTCTGATATTAAAAATATTGCTTCATTTAAAAGTTTCTATTAGCAAAATGTTGAGGCACGCGTATGGGCCTGAGCACTTTGTGGAATTATTTGTAAATGCTGGTTGCACGTACTATTCTCTGAGCCACTGCAAGCAGGCTGTATTAATTAGGAGTGAATGGGTACAGGGAGATGTGATTAGATTTTAAGAGTTCTCATTAATGTAGGTTGGTTTGTTTGTCTGTTTAAAATGTGGCTACAAATTAAAAAGTTACAGTAAATGTGGAGGGTATCTAGGGAAATGCTACCTGGCTGTCTGTGTTTATTCAGTGAAGGACATGTATGTAGATAATTGCTCCATTTGCTATGTCCTATAGCCAGTCTCCATAAATATGGACAGAACAAAACTGAGTTAAAGAGGTTAAAAGTGGAACAAGACATCTATAATTATAGTGCTTGAATTTGCTGGTGTAGAAGTGAATGTCAGCATTTGTGTGGCTTGTAAGGGAACGGGATCTCTTTTTGTTGTGAAAGCACACATGGCTGAACATCCATAAGCATGTCCAGGAGGTCTAACCTGCAGACTGGATGCATAGTTGCGTAAGTACCTGTCATAATGTTTTTATTGCCGGGGTACCTGCCATAAGGTCCACACAGTGGACTCCACAGCTCATCTTTAAAACCAAAAAGGCTTTTCAGGCCTTTTGTGGTAGAATCTGTGTGGGGACGGGGACAGGGCGATGACTGGAGCACAAGGGGACGGCCTGAAATGTGTATGTATCTTTCCGTCTTTGGCCAACACTGACCTTCAGACTGACATACCTGTGCCAATGTGAACTGACTGCTGATGCCAGTTCCCAGAGTGTTGGTGGCATGGACATCCCCCCTTGCAATCAGCATGTGCCTGGAGTCTACACATTCGCATATATTCAGTAAGCCTAGCTTCTGGGCACTTCCGAGTAACCTGTAAGCTTCAGGCTCATCTTTGTGTAACACTGACATACCTGTCTGTAGTAATTATCCCATATTCTGTGGCGATACACTATTCTTCTCCAGTGTATTCATTTGAATGTCACTATCCAGGATAAGCTGTGCAGCTCTTGAGCTGCTTCCTCAGCAAGACTGGAGGCTGCAGTCCAGAAACAAAGGGAAAGGTTTCATCTGCTTGCTGCACTTGTAGAAATTTGCAGTTAAAAGTAAAAACACATTTTTGTTAAAAAAACATTTTTGCTAAAATGATAGTTTTGCTTAGCTGGCCAAGTGTTGTGCTTATTATTTATTTGCTGAATCCAGCTACTATGTTGAGGTTTTGTCAGCAGTGCACCTGCAGAAAATGACAGTATGAAACTTTTACTTCATGTTTAAGTAAATTTCTCTGAGGCAGCACATTCATAAAATATTATTGCACTTAACTCAGTTGATTACCATCCACATGCCTTACAGAAGCAAATCGTACCTGTAGTAATTGCCCAGATTATACTGTTTTTCCTTGTCTGTGAAAGTAAAAATGACCAAGTGGCTGGTAACACACCGAGGAGTCAGGCACTCCTGACTTGTTCTTGTCCCTGCTTTGCCACTACTTGTTCTGTAATCTAGGGCAAGTTGTTTAAACTGTGTTCATTTTGAATGAATTTAATTCACGTAAAACACTGGAATTGTACTAGGGTTGAATTTGACCCTCTGTGTCTCAGTTTCCACATCTGTAAGATGGGGAGAATATACCTTACCTACCTCGCAGGGTTGCTCTGAAGACTACCTAATGTTTGTAAAGCACTTAAATGCAAAGACCCTCCTAGGTGCTAAGAAGAAATATTACTGAACTCCGGCAGAGAGAATGTTATATTTTTCTGTAGCTCCTCATCTCAGAGGAAGAGGAACGTGAACATTTCTAGATTATGAACTCTTGGGACAAACCCTCGTCATTGCCGTACTCCGAAGTAGGTTCACGTCCTGTGTCCTTTGGAGCTGATGGCAAAATTTCCACTGGTTTCATGCGAGGGGCAATCAAGGCCTAAGTGGTAGTAAACAGGCTGACTAAATGCTTAAGGGTCAGGAGTAAAGAGAAAAAATACATGAGTTAAGTACTCTTCAGAAATACTCACTGGTGACTTGTGCTGAGGGACACTGTAATGCTGACATGAGGCCTCGGTGTTCATTCAGCCATGGATTGTATTCCATTTACTGTGAAACAATGGAGCAAGATTTTCCATCAGTGTCTGTAAGACTATGATAATGTCTCAATTGCCATTGGGAATTTCAACCTACTTCAAGCTACTTCTTATCAGAGTAAAAAGACCTTAAATAAATGAAGCTTTTAAATAAACATGTGTAATCATTTGGGAATGTAAAAGTATATTGATCAGACAAACAACTTTCTCTTTTTCCCTCCTGTTCCCCAAAACCAACAACATGGAGCCAATCCTATTCTGTGGCGAAAACTGAACTTGGATCTTCTTATCACATGTGTACTCTTCCTTTGCCACGGAGCCCTGAGTAATCATCCTGCTAACTCACTCTGCCCTTCTCCTGGAAGGACTGATATAAACAGCACCACTGAGTAGAGGACAATGTTTTTAAGAGCTTTTCTAACTGGCAGCAGTAGAGGAGACAAAAAAAAAGACAACAAAACATCAAAGTGTTTGAGTGGTTCATTAAGTCAAAGCCTCTACCATTAGAAATTCACCCTATCTGAGTATATTCCTAGCTTCTGTTAGACACCTGTCAGGGCTACACAACCAACCCCCAAGTTACAGCTGAGACTTCACCCTCTTCTCTTCAGATGAGATGCAAGTTTCTGAGGATGTGTCTTGTGCACTGAAAGACACAGACCTCTGTTCAAGACATTTAATGTCTTGGAGCTGGGCGTGGAATAAAGTTAAATTATTTTCACAACTTGCTTAGACAGATGCTGCTTCATTCCACTGAATTCCATAATAAATTAATGACCAAGACAAAGGAAGCAGGCTTTTGCTCAAAGTCCCCTGTAAGGAAACAGCACCAGCAGACTTCTGCTTTCAGGGCAGTTGCTTCCTGGGCCGTACTCAGAATGTGGAGGATTCTGAAGTAGGGCTTCTGTATTTCATGTGAACACCTTAGGATTTGTGGTTGTAGCTGGGGGTTAATAGTTTGGAGAAACAGTTTATAGCAAGTCAATTCTGTTTGCTAGAGATTCAAGCACGCTTTAGTAAGAGGTATCACAATTAAGGGTCTGTGCATGCAATGAACAAAAGGTGTGAATTTTGTTTGGTTCTGTTGGGAGGGTTTGAAAATTTACTCTTTGTATACTTTTGGATGCTGACTACTGTATATGTAATGACTATGCATTTTTAGCAAAAAAAGGTGTGAGCTATAAATAAAGTTGATTCTGAGTACATTTTTGCAGAAATGCATTTTTAAAGTTTTTTTCATTTTTGATGTAAATTACTGTGACACCTGTAGGATCACAAATGTGTTGAATGTAGTTATCTTCAAACACAGATGTTGTTAGCGTAAGTACAGGAACTTCCAATTCGTGGATAGTGGTGTTGGTATTTTCTGAAAACACTATACCGCAGCAAAAGTATTGTTGCCATTTTATTGCCTTTTATATTTTACAGCGATAAAATAGCATCATTGCCTTTTTAGTTCTCCAGTATCTATGCTAACTAATTAATGATAGGCATCCCTGTTATATTAAAATTCATTGATCTGTATAAGGAGATCAGAGTCCTGCCTACAGTGCTCACTGAAATATCACAAAATTGGTAGCAACAGCTACGTCAAAAATCACAACAAAATATTGACTGCAAAATGAAGAGGTCTATTTGGCATCAAATAAAGTCTCCCATTTGGCAGACTAGGAATGTTCCAAGTGGCAGAATATTGTTTTCAGTCCAAGTCAGGCACCAGAAAGCACTCAGTGAACTGCAATTACATAAAGTATCTGCTTTAAGCCTTCTGTGTCAAAATTCAGCAGGACATGATGTAGCCCAACATAATTGCAGGCACCCTCTGATACTGTAAAAAGGCTGAACACAATGGAAACCTATAGGATCTTCTAGCTGAGGGTTGCAGACTTCCCTCAAAAGTTCTAAAATTCTTGAGAGTTCTTACTTGCAGAGTTTGTACATCCTATTTGAAATACGGTAATGACTTCAAATATTTGATAAGCACAACAAAAACATCCATTGCTACCTTACAAACATGCTTCAAAAGACTGTACTACAGATAAACAAATGCTTCAAAAGACTGCATCCCACTGTTAATGTTTAAGGTCTTTCATAATGTTATCAGTAGGCTTTGGGTCTGACTGCTGGACATGAACATGAAAACCTCACAAAAGTGATGGAGCCAGTAAGGATGGCAAAATACTGAGCAGAATGGAAAGCAACAAAAGTCACTGGTAGGACAGGTAATTTATTGAGGTCAGTACCTCAGCCCTCAGCTGAGGTGGCTCGACAGTTGTTCCGATAACCAGCTGTAAATGTGAAGGCAATCTACATTTTGTTACCATGACATCACTTCTCTGACAAATGGCTCTAAAAGTCAGGACAGTATTTATGGAGGAACAAAGGGACATCTGATACACAGCTTTAACCTTCAGATTTTATTCTATCATGGTAGGATAATGTATGGTTAGTAGAATCTGTGAGAGGAGATGAAACTCATTAAAAATTAAAAAGCTGGTAAAAATGAAAAGCGAATCAGTATTAATGCTAAGGCTAAATCTTGGTTTCAGTAATGAGAGCCTCTGGGGCAGACACTACAGATGCACTCTTCTGCATCAGAAAGCCCTCTGTTACAGGGTAGATTTCTCATCAAGAGTGGCAGTACACTTCTGTTAGTGGGGAGCTGGAAGTATTTCTCTTGCCAGGGAGCACAGCCTTTGGGTCTATGATAAATGCTTTACAGGAGTATGACAACAATATCATACAATCTTTTTACAGAGTGAACAATTTCATAGAGTTCTGTAACTTGAATCTCTCCTGCCCTCAAGATCTAATCCTTTTGTGTCCCTCCAAACCGATGAAATATGTAAATAGAGTTTTCCTTCATTTTTGGTGTTAAAAATACTTCTCATCTATGATTCTCTGTTTGCTAGGAAACATCTATTCTCTGTCACTCTCTTTTGTTGTCCTGAGGAATTGGGCAATGCCACTTGTAGAAGAAGAAAAACCTTGATTTTTCCCTCTTTATATGCTGGGCTCTCTTTGTCTGCAGTCCTGGGGCTATGGAATTCAATCACTGGCACACAGTAGTGTCCCAAAATCTCCGCTTTTCTTTTTAGCAGCACTTGGAAAGACAACTGTGAAATGTCAACGGGGTGGATAACAAGCAGCAATATCTGAAGCACTCAGAAATAATATAAATAATGAGCAAAAGGTAAACGGGTCCCTGGGACAGCTTCTCTGATACCTTTGTACACACAGGCACCTCTTACTATCCCAAATTTAGCGAAACTCATAAGCACACGCTTAACTTTTAATACAAATATATGTTTATCTTTGTTCATTTACAGGGGTGAACTTTTCCTTGTGTTTAAGTGTGCAATAGAAGCAGAGCCCTAATGAGCAGATAGTGCCAGGGAAACAGTGCCAGCAAGAATCTGGCACAGCAAATTCTGCCATTCAGCCCGACAGTGTCCTACCCTCCAGCACCCAAGACTCACATTCCCTCCTCTGCCTTAGCTCTTTAAAGCATTCTCCTTTCAGACCATTGTCTGAAATATTTTAATACGAAACAAAGAGCAAAATACATATATAAAAGCTAAAAATGCACCAACGTAGTCATGAAATAAAACTGTAAATTTTCCAACTGTAGCAATTACAATAACAAAACATTGTTTCTTGTAGTCTGGTAGAAAAACAGAGCTTGGAGTAAACCAGTTTGGAACAGTAATCAGACTCAATGAGCACTACAAAATACATTCACTAGTTAAGCTGGTTAAAAAGAATGTTTATTTCTATATTATATAGACTTAAAGATTAAACACAGAAGCCAAATGTTCTGTGCAGAATACCTTTGTCCCCAGCATTAGAGCATGATTCTTCAAACTGTAAGTATTCACTCCAACAGAAGCATGCTGTATCCTTTGTTTTAAAGTTCAGATGTACTTTTGACAATAAAAAAAAAATTTGACTTAACTGATTTCAGTGAAACATAGGGAACTGAGGGTAAGCAAGAGTGGAAAACCCGCTCAAATGCAATATTCAGGTTGTATAATTAAGATCGCATAAAGTCACGGCTAAGTCAGCACTCAGCAGCCCTAATACCTTAGAGAGAGTTTACAGCCAGTGTACGTTAGGATCTGCTTCTACTGAGATGATCAGTAACCTAAAGGATATAGTGAATTGATATAACGGATGGAAAATAGTATGTACCTCCATTACAGTTAAGCTGTGATGAGTATATTCCTGCATTCAGACATAAGGCTGAACTACTTCAATGGTAAATGTGTTCAGACAGCAACATTTATAAAAAAGATGGTAGTCCCCTACATATTTTGGTTGAGGTGTCCAGCTGTTACGAACAAGACATTTTAGAAGTCTTCCTTATTAAAGGAAAAGAGGGGGAAAATTAATCTCATAGAGTTGAAAAGATTTGTTGATTTTGAATATGCTGGCAGACTTGTTATATAGAGTTGCACAAAGCAAATGAACTAGTGGACTTACAAATATTACCAAGAGAGGTAATCACTGCTTTCTCTTCTGAAAGCCACAGTGACCTTCTCCAAGCAGAGTTACTGAAGACCCACAGTGGATCTGGCCGTCTCACCTTTACAGCAGTTGTGGCTCAGGGTAAAAGTTCTCTGTGGAAAGTACTGGATGTTCACCTAGCAGTATCAAATGCAGTGTACTGGTGTTTTGAAATAACCTAAAGGCATGTTATTCATTAGCCAAATATGCACATATAGCTAACAAATATTTATGATTTTCAGGCTCTGAAAGCGTCATGATTTCTGGCTTCAGTGTCAGGGCAGAACTGCCAGGTACATCCCAGACATGGGTGACTTCCAGCTTATTACTCAACAGTAAGCACTCTTTGTTTCATTCATGAGATATTGGGCAATTGAAATGGCTTTTGAAACAATCTGCAACAAACAGGCTGGTAAATGAAGTCTCTAAGGTGAGAACTTCCCATGTGTACTATAACAGATTAGTGGTAGTGAGGTTGCCTTGACGAGTGATTTATGAGCTAAATTCACAAACAAGCACCAGACTCAATTCTCTTCCCTTTGCATTTTGACTGGAAGACACAAATAGGCTGGAGAATAATTCTGGCTGGTAAAAAGTCCTCTGACCCTACTTAATCACATCACTCCAGTACTGGCACAGAGTATGCAACAGGAATGCAGAGTGGCACAGCACATCTCCTCTACGCTGCACTAGTTCATAAGTGGCACATAGCCCCCAGTGATCCCACCAGGATTGCCCAAACACGCAAGTCAAAGCAGCCTGAGAATCAGGCAATTACAGCCCCGACTGCCTGCTGCGCCAAGCGAACCTCAGAATAAAGAGATTCAGGGCTGCTGTTCAGAAGAAAGTTTTGCAACTGTGCCCAGCAGACCTGTGGAGGACACTTGAGGTCAACCAGCAGGAATTTCCTAGACAAGGTTTAGTCTTACTTCGTTTTAAGAAAACATACCTCAATTTTCAAACTCCGCCACTGGCACACTGAAATCTTAGAGTTTGATTGAATCCGTGTATTTCACCGGCCTGAAATGAAAAAAAGACAGAATAAATTATTCACATACATTGAAAAATATCAGCTAATTCAAAGATTTTTTTTTTATCTGCTCCAGCCAATGCACAGACCTGAACAGAAGCATACTAGTGTGCGTGAAGATCAAAAGAAGTATAGTGTAGCACAGTCTCTATTTTAAAACAAACTGGCTGCAGTGACTTTTGGAAGCCAGCCGGCACGGTGGCGGGTCTGGCGGGCTGGCCTGGCAGCGAGGCCAGAGGCTCGGCAGCAGAGCCGCCAGGAGGAGCGCGCAGACTGCTGCTGGGGCGCGGGGATGGCCCTCCAGCAAGGCTGGTAGGAAGCTGTATGGCTCCAGCAAGGACACATTTTTTCCACGGTAGACAGCCGCTGTATTTCTCATTTGCAGAGCACAGAGGGGAGCAGAGGAGTACTCACCAGGTGCCTCTGCCCACCACCCTATTTTTCCTGGACACTGCACAGCTGGTGAAAGCACTGCCCTTTGTTGTTCCCCTCCACTGGGCACCTCTACTGCCTCCCGGGCTTATTCGGAAAGGATGCCCCATCCATGTAACACTTTGAGGGAGAACCTGGCGCAGAGAGCCTGACAGTCTGGCGAAAATAATGCCTTAGAGGCAGCTGCTTGCTGATATAATCCCATATGAAAAGAAAAACTGTTTTGGAGGGGATGACGCTGCCCTCTTAGGCATTCCTGGAACTTAAACCGAGTGTGAGTCAGTCAGAGCGAGAATATGTGTCTTGCCAAGTTGACTTTTTATTTAAACATATTAACTAAAATAAGTTCATTTGTTCTGTTTCCTTTACCATATACATGCCACAGCAGATACACATTAATGTATCTGTTAAACTTACATATCAGTTTAATGTGTGCTAAACAAGCAACGAACCAAAACAGGCAACAGGTCAAAAAAAATTTCTGAAATACCCCTTATGCAGGATTTCATTCTCCAGTACCCAGAAGGCTGCAAGGTCGGGCATTTGAAAGTCATCGGTTCAGAAGCTCCTGGTCCAGAACTTTCTGTGAGGATTTCTCAGGACAAATTCAGGGCAAGTGAGCAGGACCGGCCCTGGTAAAGCCTGAGTTATCCATGAGGCACACACCTGGCTGGCACAATGCCACACCCACCCTGACACAGCCGACCTGTCGCCTACTGGATCGAACGGCTTTTTTATTCTGTCACTCAGTTTTCAGACTGGTCCACGTTAGTACAGCCTACCTACCATATTCCCAGCTGATGTCAAACAATGCTACAGTTTTCAACACCTAAAGCATTAAAAAGTACTTTCTGAAATATTGCAGTCCTCTTTTTGGCTCTAACATTAAAAATGTCAATTTAAATAACTTAATATGGGCTACATATGATTCCATCCCTGCTTGCTAGTTACCTAGCGTTTTCCCCCTCCTTCAACTGCAGAGTATACATATTGTCCCCTGCTCATAGCTTCCCACTTGAGCAGGAACTGTTGGACTGGCTATGCTGTTTGTAAAGCAGAGCTGACACTCATCTCTCCTGCTCAGTGACAGACGCAGATACTAGCTCTTGGCTTGCCATGACCTTCAAGCTCTCCTGGGGAGCTCCAATTTATTTTGGCCAGCAAAATTTCACCCCCAACCTGCAGCCAAAGATCACACGGCACCTCTGAGACAGCCATGCTTTCCTGTCCACTATTCATCCTTTGAATAAGCTTGTTCTGGGCAGAGGCACAAGCCAGAGCTGCCCTGAGGCTGTCAGATGATCTCCACAGCCCTTGTCAAAGCTGGGATATGAGCAAGCCTGGTCCACTCCTTTCTCATTTAACACCAACATATAGGAAAATGTTTTACAGTACAAGCTCCTGTGCAAGCTGCCAATGACCCCTACATCTTGTGCTAGCACAAGCTATGCAAGTCAGCAGCCTCACTGCATGGATGCAGATCTAGCATCTCATCGAAGTGTTTCTGAATTCCTTTACTACGCTATTTTCTTCCTTTCAAAAATGTCTTCCCCAGCTGTTTATTNAGCTGCCAATGACCCCTACATCTTGTGCTAGCACAAGCTATGCAAGTCAGCAGCCTCACTGCATGGATGCAGATCTAGCATCTCATCGAAGTGTTTCTGAATTCCTTTACTACGCTATTTTCTTCCTTTCAAAAATGTGTTCCCCAGCTGTTTATTTCTTCACACTTTCTAACCCAACTTCACTATCTCATCACCTTCTCCTCACAAGTTCTGACTCCTTCAGGGCAAGCGGAGCTCTGACAACGGGCTCAAACGTGGGTGGAAGTTCTCCAAGAAAAAACAAGGTGGAGCAGATAGTAAGACTGTCTGTGCTGCATACGAGAGCTTCTCCCTGTGTCAGTGCCGTACCAATGCCCTGCTGAGTCTTGTTAACATCATGTAGCTATGCGTACTGCTGTCACACAGATAGGACGTACAACTGACTTCCTAACTACTTGTGGCCTTTCAATAGTCTTCTCTTCCTGTCTTATACCATTGGTTGTATTAGCACTAAAGAAGAGTAAGTAACTCTACATCCCACCTGAGGTATGGTCAAAATGTGGCATCATGCAGTCATGCCTGTACACTCAGTTGAATCCAATAATAATCAGTTTATTCTGACATACCATTGAAAACTGAATGTACTTACTTCCTCACACAGTCTGTGTATAGGTAAAGCTTTTCTGGATGTTTCAGACACTTTATATAAACTAGGTCTCCACACAACCTATCCACATGCAAAATACCCTTAAGAGTGAAATTCTAGACTCCAAAGAATTTGCTTTGGTAATAGCAAGATTTATTGTCTTTTCTCATCAGATTTTGTTCATAGGATATCAGTCATCATTTCTTTGTCAACAGATTTTGCGTATCTTAACACGACTGATTGACTTGCAAGTCTGATCAATGAGAATCCGGATGCCTGACCATATTTTGCGATAACAACTGCAGGGATTTACTCTCAACTAAAAGTGTGAGAAATGTTCTGCAGTACAAGTCCCATCTTTTATGCTCAATGTCAAACATAACAGGTTTCTAATAATAGAACCACCACAATCTGTCCAGCTATTCCAGCCCTTGATCTGGCACAGGAAGCATCTCATTAGATTATAGCTAATGCAGTAAACAGTGACTTACTGCAGTAAACATTGACTGTTTCTAGTAACATGTAAGAACAAAAAAGTTTCACATGTTGAGGAGTTTTCTCATCTACAACACTCTTCTGGAGAATTTAGCAGGGTGAGTGTCAGTGAAATATTGACAATTCCTTTCACACAAATTACCACAGCATGCACTGAACTCTGGGGTTTTCATAAGGGCCTTTATAAGTAGGAAGGACAACCATCCACAGGGTATGCTGATGCCAAGTCTTGAATCTCAGACCTCACTTATAATTGTGCATTCAAAGGTTTTTATTTTATGATGGGAACGTAATGGAAGAAATAGGAATGTAATCAGGAAATACAACTTTCCCCACATTATCCCTTAACTCAAAGAATTTTCTTGAAAATTCCCACATTCCCTTAAATTACTTTCATGCAGAGATCAAGTCTCAGAAGTATCAGTTGCTTTGGGACTAGCTGTTAATAAAATAATTTTAAGCTGATGCTCAGCTTTGACTACTGCAGGTAATCTTCCAGACTAATTCTCTGGTCCAGCTGGCATTACAGTGCAATGTTCTCAGCAATGCTCATTTGAATAGTTGTCTTAAGCCTACATAGAATTCATGTGACACCACAGAGTTACGGGAGGAAAAAAAAATGATGCAGAGGTGCAAGGCTTCAAGGCTCTCCGAGCTGTATGCAAAACCTTCATCCCCCTTTATCCTGCAGCTGCACAGCCACAGCTTTTAAAGGATCCCAGCCTCATGCTTTCTGCTGTGCAGCCCCACCATCCCAGCCTTTCATCTTCTACCACCAGGAGAGCAAGCTGAGGTTAAGCCCAGCATCCTGCAGCCACAGCCCACAGTCAGGAGCAGAGCTTGGCAAAGAGAGGAAGTCATAGTTGAAAACCCAGATCAGAAACCCAAAGACAAGCAGCTACAAACCAAACCTGCAGAACTGCGGAGTTTTACATCTGCACCACCTGCCCATCAGAGACCTGGGCCAGGAGAGGAGTTTGTTTCCAGTGAGCACTTGGCCAGTGACAGCCAGTCTGAAGGATGCCTCAGCTACACTCGTTTCCCAAGGCCAGGTGCCCTTATCCCCTTAGCCCAAAGTCTGTTTCCCGGGCTGGGCTAGGTTTTGTGGAAGGTGCTATGATGCACATAGCAGAGCAGTGAGAGGAATAGAGAAATGCTGTTTCCTCCAAAAATACATGCATCTACTACACTTGCTCACTGTGTTTCTGTACACATTGTAATGTCTGCAATTAGCTTTTTCCACATTCCAAATTGCAAAGGTAAAATACACTATATTCAGAATATATGTATACAGTTGTGCCTCCATTTCTTCTCTGTCACACTGGGTAAATTGTGTACCCCTGCCTCAAGGAAGTGGAGAGGCATTGGAGCATACTCGAAAGACACCAGTTGTGTGCCAGTTTCACAGTGACTTTCAATAGGAATGTGGTGCTGGGAAAACATGGTAGCATCTAGTTTTATGATCGCTGCAATTGCCTCAGTCTCTCTTGGACATAATTTGTGATTTCTTCCTAAAGAAAAGGGCCTGAGATGCTGACCTGCCCTACACAGGAAAGATGTCAACAGAAATCTGCTGTGTCCCTTCCATCTCTAAGTTTCAAGGCAGAGACATCTCTGCTTTTACAGCAGCTTTCCTACAAATTTTTCTTTGACAATCTTTTATCTGAAAAAATATTTTTAAAGGTTAAAGGTCATGTATTGTTCTGCCGTTAATAATTTCTTTCCAGATGTCAGACAACACTGTGCTTTAATTATACAGTTCCCTGAAAGACCTTCCACACTCTATGAAGTTTTTTTGTTTTATGAAAGTCATTTTATTGGCAAAACATATGACTAACAAAAGGGATATGACTCTATGGTTACTGTAATATGAATTATTACACTGTTTACAGCTGAGCTTTAAAAACAATTTTCAGACAGCTCTGGTTTTGGTGACTAAAGCTTTAAACATCTTAGGCTTATTTATTCCCTTCTTAAAGCCAGAGGTGGTGAATTTCTAATTCCTGATGCCATTTTTTGGCAGGCTAGGCATAGGTCTGTAGGTCAGATATATAAGGTGAAACTCATTGCTTGGAAGCCCTGAGAAAAGCTCCTGTTTCAATTTCCTTGTTTTGATGCCTTAAGTAAGTAGCTTCAATGAGACTTGAATAGCTCACTGCAGTAACAGTGGCTCTCTTTGTGCAGGGTAAATTTACCATGCAGCCAGATGTCACCCACTGTAGGCTTCCAGATGTTTTTGGCAATGATCCGCTTGTGCAACTGGGAGAGGGTGGACAGAGTGGGACAAGAGACGATGTTTGTGCTATACCCTCCACTGCCTGCATCTGGTGTTCGACTGCACAGAACCAGCACATGGAGCCTGACAGCCTAATTGAAGGCTAGCAGATTTGGGGAAGATTAAAGGCAGTGTGATGGACAAGGTACCAGCACCAAGGTCTCTGGGCTTTGGGCACTCAGAGGTGACAGGCCCCCCAGGTCTGGACACAACACTCCTCTTTGCTGTGAGTGGCAAGGAGCTCTCGGCACACTTCCCATTCTGGCTTGCTACTGCTTCTCTAAAACCTCTGCATAGGATGTTGCCTGGGGCCAAACAGAGAAGCGATATCTGTGGCCCCTTCATCTGTCTGCTAGTAGCTGTAGCACCACTGTCATAAAAGTCAGGCTGACGGATCTGATGCCTGACTTCAGCAGAGACTCACTGCTAGAAAACCCAGGCTGCCTCAATGCCATAGTCATAGGAGTTTCACACCTAGAGCAGTTATTCAGGACCAGATTTCACACACGCAGCCACAGAAGAGGTGTCACAGGGACCTACCTTCTTAAAAGTGCAAAGCTTATCAGTATAACAACTTTCTACCAAGTGTTGCTTGGCATATTCATCTTGTGGTCCAGATTTAATCATTTTCCTACTGTTTTATCCTATTGTATACCTACTTCTGTTGTATGTTAGCCATCAGGATAATTTTGGCTTAGGGGCCACGTTATACACAAGTCAGTCATCAGTACCATACCACCTTCATGTCAGTAACAGTTAAGTGTCTTCATACAAAATGTCTCTCCAAGGTTCAGAATTTATCAAAATGTGCATATTGAAAAAAATCACAGCAATGCACTGGAACTGTCTATGCTTTTTGTGAGTTCTCTAACTCATATGAACTGTAAGAAAATGTTAGAAAAGTGTGTCACATTGTTTAATTCACAAATTGAGATAAAGTGAGAGCAGCTCTCCTCAGCCTGCATGTAGCTTAAAGCTTGCTCCTTCTGTCTTAGCCCTGAATCAGAATTTGTTGCCTGAAACATTGTCTGTCTTTTTAGTTGGTCCAGCAAAACCTCATCTGTGCCTAAGAACCTTGCCTTCTTCGATGTCTTCGGCAATCACGCTGCAAAAACATTACCACCAGAGCTCCATACAGCTGTGACTATTCAACTGGCAGGCAGGTCTCAAGAGTTCTTTATTCCTGTCAGACACAAACCATTACAGAGCAGCATTCTCCAAGGGACAGATCTGCTTGTGGGACATATAAATACTGGTTTTCCTTCAATTGATGTCAATAGGAGCAAGGATAGAGGTATGATGTTATGAGATGCTAAGATCTTGAAATATGTTCTGAATGATTTCTATTTTAAGAGCTGTTTTGCTTTGGAGGATGAAAGGTCTGCTCACTTAATATGGGGAACAAGGCCTGTCTCAGAGATGTGGAAGAACATCTATTCATCCAAAAGCTTAGCTATTTCAGGAATAATCTGTAAATTATTTTAGGAGTTTGTTTAAACTGTTGGTAACTATACCTGGCAGATTTCTGGCAAATGCATTATTGTTCCTTTAGCCTTCTTCAGTCCTGCAAGGAAATGTTTTGAGGGACAGGACTTGTCACTTCTCCTGTTGACACTGTTCTACTTTGTATAAATAATTGCACATTCACTGGGACTGACACTAACACCTCCACCCTCCCCAGGAGGGTTACCGAACCACCAAACTCGAGCATTGTTTTTTCTCTCACCAGCTGGCTCCATGAATATTTAAGTATATTTTACAAAGTAGGACTGTTCCAGTCAAAGGGGATGGTGGTCAGGTCTGCTGTGAGGCAGAAACCTAACCGAGAGAGGAGAGGGAGAGGAGAGGAGTTCCTCTCAAACACGGGTAGGAATTGGGCTTAGATTTTGTGAGACATGCACTGAGTCCTTCAGGAACACCAACCAGTATGATCTCTTTCACTGTGGGATTTACACATCAATTTGTGTCATTATTTTGACAAGCACTTAAGTAAAATATTTTAACATTAAAAGGAATAGTTCGTACCACATGAAACTGAGTTTGGGGACTTAATTTCATTTAGAAGTATGAAAAAAATCATATTCAGCTCCTGGGTACTGAGAGTTTTTTCCTGTCCAAGTATTCAGTCAATTACTAGCCCAAATTAACTTGGAAAGTCTTTCCAAATAGTATCTTCTTTACCAGCATGGGCTCCACAAATTCTATGCCTTCTGTCTTAGTCTAATGAGAGTTCGGGTAATCTTTGCTTTCTGCTTTAAAAAGTGTGAATGGTATCTGTTGTCACAGAGTGAGGGAATTATGTGAAAGACAGGGTAACTTGGGAATTCACAGCCTCGAAAAACTTCATTTCCATCAACTGTAAAACATTCAATTTGTCTAGTAAAGAAATATGCAAAAGCAAGGTTACTCTGATGCCCTCATGTTGTTTTAGGTAGTGACCGTAATATCTACTTCCATCTACTCCCACGGATACTGAGGGGTTTATAGGAATTATTTTTAACAGTAACTCTTTTTGCAACAATTCAGTAAGCTGTTATCTAACTGATACTGAACCTAACCTTGGACATAAAGTTAAGGTCTGTTCAGTTTGACAATTCTATATTCCTCTTTTGTGGACTTAAAAGCTGGATATGAAAAGTCAAAAAAATCGGGTTTTTTTTCTACAAAAATTAACAATTCATTTTTTACAAGCAATACAGGTTTTCTGTTTTCAGTTGTGTTTTGCACACCTGTGCTTCTAATAACTACTGAGCTTGCATTCACATTTTTATGGTGTTTAGACCAACTTCATCCCTTCTAGGGACATGCATGACTTTAACATAGCCCATGGTTTAACAAATACATTAATATTTTGAGGGTAATTCAAACACCAAACTAAAACGAAACAGACAAACTGGGATTAGGAGTGGAATGGACTGCTAAACTCTCCAAATTTGAATGGCAGATCTAACCCCTGAATCTCATATTAATACAAAGTATCTGAAGAATTCTGAAGTGGAGTCAAATTGTCAAAATAAACTTTGAACACAACAAGGATGTAGTATGATCAAAAGTCCTATTCAAAACACTTTGTGTTTGGATTAGACCTCTGATCATTTTTATATAGCTACAATCTTTTAGGTATAAGTCTTGCATTAGAGCTTGGCTGGGAATGTGTGCTGGAGTCTTCTACATTACAGACAATGTAAAAGTGATGCTAGAGCTATAAATTCATAAATTAACAATATTCGTTTAATGGCCCGCCCAGCTTTAAACCGTGACACCAGGGCAGGTCAGAGACATAGTACTGCTTCAGAAGATACACTGAGCTTGGAATCCATTTAGTTTAATTAGATGTATTTGAATTTCACTTACATTTAAAGCAGATAATTGAACAATGGCACTTAAGAAGAGACTCTGGGGTTAGTAATACCAGAAAATTATTAAGGAATTCATAGAAGCACACTTTCACCTGAGTAAAAGCTGCAACCATGAGAGAGTGATAACGAAGAGACAGGCCAGCAAACATTTTAGGCATATTTAGGGTGGTGTCAAGGCAGAGAGAAGTGTCAGTAGAGTTTAAGAGCCTAAGAACCAAGACCTTTGAAAACTTAGATCATAGAATCATAGAATCATAGAATGGTAGGGGTTGGAAGGGACCTCTAGAGATCATCTAGTCCAACCCCAATGAATTCAGAGATGAATTCAGAGATGTTGTGCTGGACAGACAGTATAATAATCATGATCTATTGGTAGCACTTATAATTCAGGCTCCATATAAAACTGTTCCTCTGATTCCCTTTCAAAAATCTGTAATACCTAGCATCACATATCTGCATCTGCACCTATGTGCAGCAAAGAATTCCCCACTATTTGACATTGTGCAGAATAATTATTATCAGTGCACTGCAGTACATCTGGAAATATGAGGGAATGCTGGCTCAGCATACCTCAAGCAAAGTACTGCACCTCTTACAGAATGACAGCATGCATAAAACAGGAGCACAAGAGCCTTATTAGTCTTTCATACACACTGAAAGCCAGGCATGATTTTTTTGGAGTGGAAGGAGGCACAGCGGTATGGCTCTCCAGCTGTAGAACAGGTAACAATAGAAATCTAAATAAATACTTACCAATCCTTGCAAATTTTCTGATTCCTTATTAAAAGATGCTATACATTTGCCAGAAAATGTTACGTGGTAGAAGCAGGCATTCTTGGTTCCTTTCCTGCAAGGATTAAAAAGAAACTTGGCTGTAATCTCAAGAATGGGCCCAAAGACCAGACTTAAGAGTCTGGAAGGACTTCTCTCAAAGTACGCTTTCGATAAGTGAGTTGAAGCATTTAAACATAAAGACTCTTTCAAAACAGTTGCCTGTGCTCAACTGCCCACCTCCAAACTAAAGTTAAGTACAGTTTAGGGGCACTGAAAATAAATTACAATATTACTGACTCAGTCTGGCCTTTATTTTGTTTGGTGGATATGGGAAATATCCTCAGAGACTGTTAAAAGCAAAATAGTCTGAGGCTCTTGAAAAAGTCATGGAATACAAAAAGGATGAACTGCTGCTTGATTCTGGCCCTGCACCGTTGATTCCTAAAGTACCAAAGGACTGTTGCTGAGTTAGAACTCCATAGAAGTTTCATGCAATTGTTTCCATATAACACTAAAAACCACTGAAGCATTTTTATACCAAGTATATCTCTAATTTCACCCTATAATGTCATTTCTCTAGTGCTTTTCCAGTGTTTAGGTTACTTTTGCGATATATTTTGTAAACAAAACAGGTACTTTCTGGAAGCCTCTAGACTTGGCTCCTAAAATTTCCATATAGGTTCCACCCATTTTTTATAACTTTTGGCCTTAATACTTCAGCATTTTAAGGACCTATAGTATTTTGCCCATAGCAAGAAGCACTTATGTAGTATTCAGCTGTGTTGCTTTGCAATACCATGCCGAGACCAATACTGACAAAATTTCTGTACATATTAAGCAATGATGATTCTGTGAAAATCATTACCCAGCAACATAATAGATCCCAGATGCGTTTAAAAAACATAATATTAGGCTAAATTCCAAATTCTGGCCCAGAACGCATGTGTGCATCTCCCAGGGCAGTAATTCAGCATTTAGAAAAAGTAAACATAGCATTGTAACGCACATGGCAGATAGCTGAGTTCCAGCCACCAGTGAAATAATCTGGCCCCAATTTTGCATTCCATGACCCCTGTACTGTGATGGGAAGGAGGCCATAGGGATTGACTGTCATTCCCCTAGTCACATCTGCCCAGCCCTGGTACAATTTATTGTTGCACAGTAACAGTCCTAATTTACATCAGTGGTGCAACACCTTCCTTCTTGCCAAGGACTCTGCGCTCCAAAGACTGAATAAGGAAACACAGGGCATAAACAACAAGAGGAATCCAGTAAGTCTTTTTGTATCATCAATATGATGTTGTACCTGACAGAGAATGGCTGTATCATCAAGGTGTTCCCTTCAAAATACTTCAGCTCTCTCGACTTCATCTAATCTGCCTGTCAAAGAAAGGGTATTTTCCCTGTTCTGGATTTTCATCTTTGAAGAAGGAAATCCTTCAGATGTAGACTTCCTTGTTTTATCACTCAGATGTAGCTGTTGAGCTGCTCAGTTAAGTTAGGCCCTCCTATTCAAGTGAAGAAAACAAGTGCAGGAATGCTTACGTCTGATGGTAATTTCCTTGTATTCTCCCATCTATGTTGCACAAATTATCATATCATTTGCACATTTTGTAAAGAGTTCATTCCTCCTTGTCGCCTCCCCATACAGGTTATGATTTTGGAAGCAGATGATAGTGAATTTTCTTACCAGTAAGAGTAGGAAAACAGTATATTTGTTGGCTGAACTAAAATTGTTCACAACATTTTTCTTACTAAGAACATCTGCAGTAAGTAAGTTAGATCAAACTGTTCTCCTTTTTATGTGTAGCCTTATAAACAAGAGTAGTAGAGGGAAATTCAAGAAAAGCAATGAGAGTATTGACATGAAATAGTTTCTCACGGGGCTTAGTTCTGATTTACAATCTGTGTTGCTAGTGACAGTAAACTAATTATAGTATGTGAAACTGCACCATGAGACTCAGGTCCCAGGTATCACCTGTGCAACAGCAGTACGACAGCATAACACATTCGATGCTCTTTAGAAATACCTCTATTTTTCAACACTGCAACCAGAAGATAGAAAAAAAAAACGGAAACTGTGTGCTTTAATACAAACCTACTTATTTATAGAGGATGTAAAACTTTCTCTTCCTTGCACACAAGAGAATTAAAGCACACATGAAAAAATAGGCAGCTTCTTTGCTCACAGTTCCAGTTTTCTTTTTGACAGTGTTCTTCCCAAAAGCACGCTCTCAGCCCGAAGAAGATTCTCTGGAGCACGCTTGATGCATTTCCCAAATTTTTGTTCTCTGCTTCTGCACATACAGTGCCTGATACAGTCTCTCACTGCACAATCCTAACTTCTGAGTGGATTCGCATGTGCCTTTACTTTACGCCCCCAGTGTCGCTTGCAGCCAACTTGAAGGGAAGATGGCTGTGATCATCACCAGTTTGTTAGCACCACGCAGTGTGTCATGTAACACACTCTCTTCATTCAGGTCAGAGCTGAGCTTAAAAGTCTCTGGTGGTGACAATGCTTTTGGAGGGGAAGAGGATGCCATTGTGCTATAGATTGTTCAAAATACCAGGTCCTTTCATTTCTCAATCTATAAACCAGACTCTGCCCTAAGTCTCCAGAAGTTTATTCATATATAGACATGAGCTAGTCCTGTCTTTATAAAAGGACAATGGATCCAAGGATGATTTTTTTAGATATATCCTTCATAAAAGTAATTGTATTTTGTATCCAGAAAGTCTATTTTTTCCATTTTAGTGACAGAATTTTCTAACTCCTCTCATATTTCCTTCCCTGAGCACAAGCATAATTAATGGTCTCACGTTTCTTTCCTGCATCTGCCAAAGCAAAGGGAACCTGCTTTGGACTATTCTTTCATATAATCTACTTGAATAATTGCTGATTTCGATTACATTGAGTATGGGATAATGACTGACTGGGTAGCTGATCTGTCTTTGCTTTTACAGCTCTCTAGATAAGAACAGCATTTACTAACACTTGATGATGCCCCGCCCCATGCCAAGGCTTGGAAGCTGTTCTGCAGAGTCTGAAGGGCTTTGCTCCTGTCTGCTGCTGCAAGATTCGGCCATGGGACTGCCTGAGTCACAGGTACCTGCAGGCAATTCAGGAGTTGTGCCTTTTTAATTTCATGACCTTCTACTCCGTGCTTTATGTTCCCGTTCCTTTTATGTACTGCATATTTCCCTTGGGCTGATGTGTTTAAAATGCACTATTAGGGAGATAGCTCTTGCTTAAAAATACTCTTTTAGAATCCATTTGTCTGATCAGTACTTTAGCAATTTCTCCACCTGCTGTGTGATATGGTCATTGTAAGAGCACACTCTTGGTTAATGGAGCCTGGGATGCTTCACTGGAAATGTTGAAACAATCCTTTAGGAGGCTTGTACTATGACAAGAGTATCTGTTCACAACTTTATGAAAGTTTCAAGCATCTTACTTGACAGCAGACACTCTGGTTGATAATTATTAACTCTCTTTGCTTACAGGAGTATGTGAGGTTTAGCAGTAGTTTTCCAATTTATCATTTTTATATTAAGATGACAAACGATTCACAGAATCACAGAATGGTAGGGGTTGGAAGGGCCCTCTGGAGATCATCTAGTCCAACCCCCCTGCTAAAGCAGGTGCCCCCAGAGCAGGGGGCACAGGAACGCGTCCAGGTGGGGTTTGAATCTCTCCAGAGAAGGAGACTCCACAACCTCTCTGGGCAGCCTGTTCCAGTGCTCTGTTACCCTCACAGTAAAGAAGTTCCTCCTCATGTTCAGGTGGAACCGCCTGTGCTCCAGTTTGTACCCATTGCCCCTTGTCCTGTCACTGGGCACCACCAACCATTCAACTAATGATAAATCAGCACCATTGCCCTTAATATTTTCTATTGCTGGCAAATATGGAATTGACTTTGAACAATAGGGGGTAAAACATTTTTTAAAAAGAATAATTGGATACCAGCTTGTATTCCTATAAAGAGAAAGCGCCAAGTAGAAACTGATGTTAGAATTGCCCAAACTGACCAATGGAAGGACCGGAAGGTAATTTAGAAAAGCCATACTGAAAAACTGTACCACTTTTATCATTAGTGCATCACAACTGGTCTCTCTGTAAATGATAATATGAATTATGAAGTTTTGCAACTGTATTAAATTATTAAGTTGTTACTTGAGGTAAAGCCAGCAAAGAGACAAAAAAAATATTAAGGCATGTAAGCTACATTCCTAAGAGGTCCCAAATTCCTAAGAAGGTGTGGAAATACTCTCAATACTGCATTTGCACTTGGTATCTCAGTGTCAAAAGAAAGCAAGGGAGGGGGAGGTCTGACTCATCACAGTAATTATTTATATAATGCCAGAAACCACGCTGTCATTTGACAAATGAACCGAGAGTGAAACTTGACATACAAAAAGAGAGAAGACTGGGAATTCCAGCCTGGGGAAGGGTGGAGGCTCTGCAAGTTTTCCAGTGACAACTCTTGTGTGGTTTTTTATTTCTGTAAAGTAGCGGATTCAATTAAAGGCATAACATGGACAAATCCTTGGCTCACAGACCAAAGCAAATTTGGGAATCCTAGGAACTGGGTGGGTACATCAGCTTGTAAGAGTCATTTTAGGTGCTAGGATTACTAAGAAAATAGGGATATGTCCTCTCTATTGCATGTTGTACAGTGCTATTTTGAAAAGCGACAACTTGCAATTCCAGGAAATACTGAAGTTCTTTTGGAAGTGAAAGTATCAAGATTTTAGCACTTAAAACTGCATTGAGAGAGTTGGGGCTGTTTAGCCTGGAGAAGAGAAGGCTCTGGGGGGACCTTACTGCAGCCTTTCAATACTTAAAGGGGACTTAGAAGAAAGATGGGAACAGACTTTTTAATAGGGCCTGTAGTGATAAGACAAGGGGTAATGGTTTTAAACTAAAAGAGGGTAGATTCAGACTAGATATAAGGAAAAGTTTTTTTACGACAAGGGTGGTGACACACTGGCACAGGGTGCCCAGAGAGGTGGTAGATCGCCCACTCTTGGAAACATTCAAGGTCAGGGTGGATGTGGCTCTGAGAAACCTGATGTAGTTGAAGATGACCCTGCTCATTGCAGGGTGGTTGGACTAGATGATCTTTACAGGTGCCTTCCAACCCAAACCATTCTGTGATTCAAATGAAATAAAGAGCTGTTGTTGATAACATTTACATAAATTTAAAATCAAATAAGTTCACAGCGTCAGCCGAACAGGACTTGTCCAGAAACACTAAGAGGTCTTAGATCTTTTTGTCATGGTACAAGGGATTTTGTACAGATGACTTTCCACGAGGAAAAGAAGATTTGGTGAGAACCCTGACAGCTGGAGCATAAAGAGAAAAAACCAAGCTTTTAGGCAGAGGGTTCATTTTCAATCAGGTCAGCAGGCCATTCTGGCTGCTGCACAGCAATATCATTATTAAATTTGTCACAGGAAAGATAGCAGGTAAGCATGGAGGCCCATGTGGAAGAGCAGGACAGCCTCCACTCGATTTACACCATCATTTATACACTCTTTTCAAAGAATATCTCAGTGACAGACTGTTGCACAGGGTTACATTTCAGGTAGAGGTTTCCCCTTTCCACTTCAGCAGTTGTCTCATTTTCAGGCAGACAAGGTCACACTTGCCAGACATTCATTAGGAAATTTGTCTCTTGTTAGCTTTGTGTACAAAATACGTTTCTTCAATAGGGAGATAGGGAGAAACACTCACCTCCGGATCACCAGCATCACTAGCTTAGTCCAGGGGAGCTAGCAGCAGCCAAAGGGAGGAGAGGGGTCACTCAGGCTGGGCACCCCTCCACTACAGGAGGCAATGTCATGCTAGAACAATGAGCATTTTCTGTAATTACTATGGCACTAGCTCTGTAGTTTAAATGTTAAACAGTTTGTCACTAAAGATTCATCATTCCAAGCCCGTAGATGCCACGCCTCAGGGACACATGTAACAGAAAACAGTTTTTGTTCTACCCTCCAAAAGAAACTACATCAGAAAAGAAAGGAAAGTTACTTCTGTTGCAAAGTCAACTGCCAAAAGTTAGGTTTGTGCGCATTAATACAGATCTTCGCTTATGCAACTCCATACTATTTTTGTCACATAACCTATGCATCATTTATGCAAAGAATACATACACAAGGCAGCATAATTAAGATTGCATGAGAGACTGCAAATCCGCCATCTTTTGGTTTTGAGCTTAAAACCTTTATAGCTTAATTTATGTCCATTTCCTACATACAATTCCTAACTGTGCATTTCATGGTTTTATCCCACGAAGACGGGGACGTTTAAAACAGATGCTGACCGAGCAGCTTCCTGACTTCAAAAATGAAGTATCATCAATTTATGAAAGGGATATTTGATTGGGTTCCCTGTAACAGTAGAGGACTGAGCTTGGTGAAGAAAGGTCACTCCCATTTCTGTGTTCCTAACAGATACTAAGTTTGCTTAAGATTAATGTCAATGCTAACACCTTCATTTATGGGTAACTATTTACTGGCCTTTTACTTTTCTGTTCCTTCTGCAGCTATCGACGGAAGCCAGCCAGACTTCTCTGGTGAATGGGTGAATTCTCTCTAGCAACACCATTTACATTTGGTAAACACAGTTTAATTTAGATTGAGTGCCTTGTTTGTAGTCTGTAAATTAGGGTGTGTTCCCAGATAGCCAATGCCAGGGAGTGATGCTGCTGTTGTTCCCGATATGGCAAAGGTGCAGGAGCCTGGCTGCACGTGCTGTGTACAGGTGTGGGGGGCTTTCCTAGCAGCCTGTTCTCTGCCTCGATTTGCTCATCAGGCCTGAATTGTCCCTTTGCTGCACAAATCTGTAGATGTTGGGTGGTAATGCAGAACCTGTTACCACACTAAGTTTTCAGAAGTTTAAAACTACCTTTGGAAGAGATTAAAAGTCAGCAGCAACCACGTGTAGAAGTCTTTGAACGTGTACTCCATGGAACTAACATGTTGGTGGTTTTGTGTAGAGGTCAGCCCTTCAGTGGCTATAAGGCCTGAAATACTTTCTTAAATAGTGGGTCTTCTCTAAACTTCAAAAATGCTGACAGTCAGAGGAGCAGTAGGTAACGCACGTGTCTGTGGTGTCAGGATTACACAACTGTCATATACACTGACTTCCATATCTAGCAATTTTTATTAATGTTACATTACCTTCATGACTAAAACCAGTGGTAGTGGTTAAACTTTTGGCTGCTAAACAGCATCCTGTTGGTCATGGGGTAAGTAAATGTCTCCTTTTTGGCTTATTTCCCATTTATTTCTGTCACTTCAAATCAGTTCAAAACAGAGCTGTAAATATTATCTCTGTTCTGACCACATTATGATCTTCTCTGTTTCCACAGCCCTCTTTTTGTGGACTGGGCTCCCTGCCCCAATCCTTCACCAAGCCTTGCCCAGATGTGTCTTGCTCCCTCCCCCAGCCTCACTGGAGTATGTGGGTCTGCCCCTCCTCAGGGCTGCAAGCCAGGCTCTCCCACCCACGTGGCTGCTGACACACCTACGCTCATACAAAACCTGGGCTTCTGCAAAACCCCTACACACCTCAGCCTCTGTTCTTTGTTATTGCCTCTGTGCATGTAGGAATGCTGTTGGCACCTCCTATTTACCAGCCATCTTGCAGGCTGTCTCCAAAGATCTGGGACGTCCCAATAGCAGCTGCACCTCTGCCACACAAATCCCCTTCGAAATTTAGCAAGCACAGATCCAGGTTATTCTACTGCTTTCTTCATCCAGCACTGCAGAAAGGAGAGTACAGGTATTACATCTGCTAAATAGCAGCATCCACTTTGTTTAATCTTCAGAGCATCCTCTCTGATCCACAGCACTTCTTTAAAGCCTTTGGAATGGGACCTCCCTTATTTGTAGTTTGCAAGAATAGGAATGTTAAGTGCTTAATAAATAAGCTAAAAATAAGATAATAGGTTTATATTCTGCCTTGCACGCAGCAGAATTTCTGTTTAGTTCCTCCAGTCTTTGCTTCAGTTGGCGGTGCCTGAACACTTCACTAGAGACTTACTTTGCTTCTCCTGTAAGAGGTGTATATGGGAAGAAGCACTTAAAGTACGAAGCGGGGCAGGCTCTTCAGGCTTTTCTTAAAACAATCCTTAAAAAATAAATTATCATTTATTGACGTGATAATCTGTACATCATCATCCAACAGCACTAACAATGTGGTTTCTGTAAACATTTTTTAAAACGTCAAGTTTTCTGTGTTTAATAAGAATACTGACTTAATTTTTCATTTCTTTTCAGTCAAACCACTTTGGCCCACATCCTACAAACACACAAGTACTGACTTTATTACTGTGAGCTCTGCCATGGTCCTTTAAAGGGTATCTTTCACAGCCAGAATGAAAAGGCTACTAAAATGGGTCAAGATTACCAACTGGTAAACAAAACGAAGCATTTTAAGTTTACTTTAGAATTTAAATAAAGAAGAAATTTTAAAGTAGCATCGGTATTTTTCAAGCATCGGCGGAGCTGTACACGACTGCACAAACGGTGACACAGAGTTCATTCATGATGCGGACAGACACCCCCACTGTGCCACCTGAGGACAGGGAGCAGGCGTTGCAGCAGGCTGCGGGGTTTGGGGCGATCCCCCGGCCGCACAAAGCACGCGGTGCCGGGGCTGCCCCCCACCCCCGGGGCCGCAGCCGCAGCACCGCCGCCCACCTCCCGCCCGGGAGGTACCGGGGCGGGGCTGGGCGCACCCGGGGCAGGGCCCCCAGGGCAAAGGGGAAGCCGGCAGCGCCCGCGGCTCCGCGGCCGCCCAGCGCCGCGCCCCACGGAGGGAGGGCGGGCGGCCCTGCCCGGGGGGCGGAGGGCCGCGGAAGCCTTTGCCTCCTCCCCCCGCCCCTGCGCACACGGGAGGAGCAGGCGGCAGCCG
>VZSC01002413.1:188288-204824 GCA_013398225.1 Steatornis caripensis | reverse complement strand
ATGGTTATTTCAGCGTTCAGCTGCAAGCCTTGGGGCCAGGGCATGTGATGGAGGAGGAGAGTTTGAGGGAGACGTGTTTGTTCAAGAGGAGGCGAGAGCGGACCTTGTTGCTGTCTTCAACCTAACGGGAGGGCGCAGAGCAGATGGAGCCAGGCTCTCGAGGAGCAGACCACGAGGACAAGCAGGTTGCAGCACAAGACACTGCACTATCAGAAAACAATTTGCACCATGACAGTGATCCAACACTGGGAGGCCGAGGAACTGGCACCCTTGGANCGAGGACAAGCAGGTTGCAGCACAAGACACTGCACTATCAGAAAACAATTTGCACCATGACAGTGATCCAACACTGGGAGGCCGAGGAACTGGCACCCTTGGATGCATCCAGAACTCTGCAGGGCACGACCCTCAGCAACATCATCTAACCTTGAGGTTGGCCTTCCTTAAGGAGGGCGTTGGACCAAAGGATCTCCAGCAGCCCCTTCCAACCTCTACTACTCAATGACTCAAATCATGCTTCAGCTCGACTTCAGACATAGCAAAAAATATCCAATTTTATTATTGGGTAATGAAACACTTTGACATAGGAAAGCAGGGGTTTCAGACTATACTAAATAGCAGCTGCCCTTAATGATTCAAAAAATAATCATTTATATCTACATACACATATTTTATAAATGTAAATAAATACATTAACTGAGTATCAAATTACACCACATTATGCTAGCTCAATAATATGATAATTCAATGTACTATGAAATGCAAAACAAACGCTGACAGAGAAAGAGGCGTACACGTAAAACTATCCTTCAGAATTCCCCAGTTAAATTCTGGCATTTTCTAGATCTACACGTTTTTATTTCCAAAATGTTTCTCCAAGGAAATTATGTTGAAATTCGCGCATTTTTCCAAACATTTCCGTTTATGAAAAATGTTTTGCTTTGGTTTTTAATCAAAATGGTTTTGGAAACACCTTCTTTCCAGCTCGGCACGTAACACCTTCCCTGGCACTGTGAACAGCAGGAAGAGGAAACTGCCCCGGACCCCAACAGGTCCCAGTTTGTCACCGCAAGGGTTATACATGTGATGTGCTTGTCCCATACATACATGACAATTCCAGGTTAAGCAATTGCTACCACGGTAGCTGGAGACCTTCAAAGACCCAGTTGTACGTACCGGCCGTGATGCTCCTGCCTCTTCCTCCTTGGCAGACACCTGAGCACGGCCACAGCCACCCCTGGCTCCTGTGAAGCTCCCGAAGGGGCTGAGCACCACCCTGGGAGAACGGACTCCCTCACAAAAAGATTTATCTACTCCGTTTCCCTGCCAAGAGTTAGTCTACATTATCATACAAGCTGTACTGAATTATAACACAATAGTGGAAAACACACTGTGTCAGACCTGCAGGTGGTATAGATCTGTGAGTCTCCCTGGAAGCCAAACAGCCATGCCGGTTTACACTAATGAGGTGTTTAGCCTGTATTTTTAATCCTAGTATCTCACTATTTTCCAAATTATCTAAGCCACAGAAGTTCCCAGTTACAGATGCAGCATCCTACAAGTTGCAAATTGGAAAACAGTGACATGTCAACGAAGATCTCTTCCAGCACTTTTGCCACACATAATCCCTTCACCTGCTCCCAGTTTGTTTGCCTTTTTTACGGATTGAGTGACTGAGAAAAATCATAGTGTTTGAATCACTGTGCGCAAATAAATCACTGGGCTGTCTTCTCCTTCCCAACTCATTAGATACAAATGTCATTTTTTTAAGAGAAAACCTCATCAGCCCAAGGATTCCACGCATTAGAAACCAATTACAATTTGAAACAGTAAGAACTAACCCCACGTTTGCTCCTTCCAAAGGCAGCACCTGGCAGCTAGCATGACAGCACCCCTGCTATCCGCCTCTACGCAACACCTTATGGCTCTTCCGAGGTTGAGGTTCAACACTGTGTGTAACTCAAGCGAAGACAGGGGAGAAACGCTACCCAGGCTAGGCCAGCACCCCCGGCCAAACGCCCCGGCTCTCTGCGCTGAAATCGCAGGGTCTCACCTTCCTCTGGAAACGAAGACAGGCTGCAGCCCAAGTCCTGCTGCTAGATGCTTTCACAATACGATTAATCGTTTCAGAGAAGAGAGGCAACATGGCATCTGAACGACCCGATAGACAGAAGAATGCTTTTACACATACATATCTATATATAAGCATTTACACGCACGTGTATATAAGCACCTTTCACACGTGACATTTCCGTACAGAGCTCACGCAAGACCTCTCCATCCTTCTGCCTCCTCGCTGTGCCCTCCCCCTGCTCCAGCCTCCCCTTTCTGTTTGCCATCTGGTACCCATCAAAGGCAGTTAGAGCCATGACACATGTGTGCTTACCAAATCCTTTAAACCTAACTAGAGCCCTGTTTTGTTTCTTCCTCATCAGAAGCCGCGAGGAACCCTGATTCGGTACATCTGGACCTTCTAATAGGGTAACAGTCTGGCTGTGCCAACTCTGCTTTCTGTCTGACTCCATCTTAATCATTCACAAATCACAAAAGAACTGGGAGGGGAGCAGGGCCGGCACAGCAGCACCGCAAGGACGGCGGCTCAGAACAAAACAGTGGCCACAGACACCGTTTGGATCGGCGCTGGCACACAGCAAACCGATACATCCCTTCCTTGTTTCTGTAGGCGTTCCAGTGCTCTAATGTATTGGTCTCTCGGCGGGTGACTGGTGTTGCCAGCAAAGCTCCCGGGTTTGCAGTTTGCCCTGGAAACGCAGCCCGAGATTGCCTGCGTGGAGGTGCCACAATGACAGTGAATTCCATCCGGCTGCAGGAGCCGGTGCTCGGATGAGACGCCACGCTCCCAAGGAAATGTAAGGAAATGGAAACGGCTCCTCCCAGCTTTAATCAGCATATTCATTTAGTGCAGTGCTAGTAATGCCTGGGATTTTATTGCGAAGGTGTCCACAACTACTTGTTTGGGTTTGTTTTTTTTTTCACACTGGTTGCTCTTTCTTAAGCCACCCTTCCAGGAATCGCGTGGTTCGGGATTCTCAGCTTCCAACAAAAAAAATTTCTGAATATCAGAGAAGGACTTGAAAATACAACTCAGCGACAGATTTAAAGCCCTCTCCTTCCTTCCCATTTTGATGATTTTTCAAGTGGTATCAAAGCTTTACACGGGGATCTAACTCCCGAGTTTTACATTAGAGGTGTAGGAATACTGTAAAAGTCAATGAGCTGATACCGTGTATTACATCCAGTTATCCCTCAGCCAACGGAAAGAAACTCCCTGCTGTGTAGCGTAAGCTCGGTGTGGTCAAAATCGTGCAGAAATACAGAATAAGGAGTAGCTTTATCATGTGCACTGAGAAGATCCCCAAGCTTTTCGCATCTCTGTTTGCTACGTCTCACCTTCGGCCCCGATCTCCAAGCACGCAGCACTCTGCAACCCCACACATACGACAGAAATCCCACGTATCACTTGTCAAGCAACACAATATAACACAGCCTTTGCATAAACACAACTCTCTCCCACTTTAATCTCATCCTGAGGCCAACGCAAACGGCAGAAGCAAAGGTTAGAAGCTAACCCCGGAGCTGCTGCTTCCCGCGGGCAGGTGCTCAGCTTCCCAGCCCACAGCTCTCCTCCTCACACCTTAAAACGGTCACGTTCTCCTCCACAGACACACACACGCAGGAGGATCGGTGCTTCTGATGTTTGACCAAAATAGGCCATTAAGGACGAGATATTAATCTGTCTGAGAAAAAGGAAAAAAAAAAAAGCTCAAGAAAACAGAGGGAGGGGGTCCTGACTTCATGCCAGGAGCCTGAAGACTTATATTTATTTATGCTTTTCATGGGAAAGCTGTTCAGAGGCAGTAATCCATGACATCTGGCAAAAGAGTAGGGAAGGACCTTTACTGCAAGTTGACTGGTATTTTATCCAAAAAGGGGGGAAAAAAAAGCTCTAATCGTTGGTTCTGTGAGCAACCACAGCAGACAGGAGACCTTGGCAGACTTGGAACGCGCATTTAAGGGTGGGCCATTGGACTGTCCCCACCGCTGCCCCTCCGCAGCACAGAAAACCTCTGTGGCCGTGCGGAGAGCAGGCGACTCCGCAGGCTGACTGCAGAGGCATGACAGAAAGCAAACCTTGAGGTGGTGGATGAAGAAACTGCACAATAGGGATAATTAGTCCTTCTACATTTTTGACTGGGGAGGGGCTGGGATAGAGCCTGCAATTCCCCAGCTAGGGGAGAGCCTTCGACTTAGCTCGACTTCGCCCTGGCAGCTCGAGTTTGTCACCGACCCGTCTCTGCGAGCCTCCACGTGGGACCCTGGTTTCTGATACAAAGCAAATAAACGTGGAGTACTTCTTCAAACAACAGGACAACTCAAAGTGGCGCGTAGCTCCGCGAGGCCAAACACACATCGACTCAAAGTCTGAAATTAATATGGAAAGTGATTCATAACAGGAGGAGACAAAACAGGCCTATTCATGCTACTCCATGTCAAGCCATCTTATAGCTATTTTGGATCCAAATCCTCTCTTCTTTTCCAAACCCACAAAGAAAAGCAAACAGATGTCAGCTATTGCAGAGTTGCAAAGAAATGAACTGAACAGCTTGTAATAGCAGTGTTTTCTTCAGCACTTTCCACCTAGGGGTAACGAAGGCATTTCTGCAAGCGTGCGGCCACCTTGCCCTGCTGGGTGGGTCGGGGCTGCCGCAGCCGGCGGGGAATGAGCCGAGGCCGTGCCTGACCGGTCGGGGACTGGGCACGGTCCCACACCCGAGCCCCAAGGACTCCATCGCATTATGTCCTGCCGAGACATTACGGGACGGGAACAGATACGCTGTCAACAGGCCATCTAGAAAAATACAAGTATGTCAGAGTTGAGGGATAATTTCAAAAGCACATACAGAGCTCAAAGCTTCAAACTCCATTTCCAAAAGCTGCTTTGAAGCACGACAGCTTCGGCACCGCTGAAAGTCAATGAGTGAGACGGAATCTTAATTGCTTTACGAAAGTCACCCATATGCAGTTACTGTATTATTGTGAAGTACTTCTTACTTTAGTTTTTTTAAAACACACTGGGTGTGGATACTGTAGCGCTAGAGCCCGTCACTCCCCTAGGTGTTTTAAAAGTGGTCTTGATTTCTAAAAAGCAAATCTCAACATTGATAGCGTTCAATAACTCTTAGGTTCTACACAAAAGGATTCCTTTATAGAGTCCTCCTCCTCTCATCCATTTCATGGCAAATTTTGTGCTGCTAAGGGTCGCTCTCGGAGACAAACCCTTCAATGCAGCCTGTGTCGTGTGAATATAGAGACTCGGTGAATTTGGTTTCTGGTAACGCCCTGGCTGCTTCTAGAACAAATGTGGACGGCACCCTAGAAGCAAATTATTTCACACAGCTTCTGCATCTTCCTTCCCTGTGCTGTTCTTTGTTTTTGCGCATTTGTCGACGTGGCACCAGAGAAGCTGCTCGCCAGACAGCGAGGCTGCTGCACCCAACGGGCGGCAGCCACCCACGGCTGCAATAGGCCAAAGGAAGCTGCCACGTAAAAGTCCAGACAGTCAGAACAACAGCTGGATCCGGCTACCACTGTAGGTCCCAGAGATCAGAGATTTGCTTAGTAGAAATTAGGGGCAGAGAGCTGCATCAGGAGCTGCTACTTTCCGAGGAGCCACGGGTTCCGGCCACGAATTACAGCTGAGCCCTGCTGCGTGGCCACTGGCCCACCGCCCTCGCTGGAGGACCGACAAGGTCTCCCCGCACACCCCGCAGCCTCTGCCGCCGGCCACGCAGCCAATGCAGCTACGGGAAAACGAAAGCGAGCAAAGTCTGGATTTTATTGATGGTTTGGGGTTTTTTTCCCCCTAGACCAGAATAATTAACCTATTTGCCTCCGAATGCATTCAGAGAAGTCAGGAGCCTGAGGGAGACAGCCTCGTAGCAATCGCTGCTGCATGAACAGCTACGGAGCTAAACGCCATGTTAAACCCTGTTTGCTATTCAAGTTTCCTCCTTTTTAGAGGATGTGCATCTCTGTATTACTAAAATGACTAGGGTTACCTCATTTAAAAAAAACCCATAAATGCAAGATTGTCATTTTCCACATATCCCTCCCCTGCGTAACTAACATTAATTTCTAATTTACAACTACAAAATACAATCTTACATTGGAATTTGCATAAAAATGAACAGACCTGCAGCAAGATATTACATTTTAAATTTGCACGCTAGGGTGGCCAAGGAATATTAGTCTATCCAAGAAGTTTGTGCCTGTAAACTTGAGAGCTAGTAGATGTAATGAGAGGAGAATTTGTACACTTCAGTGAAACCAAGCTGATTACAAGGCTTTGATGCAGCTGTTACAGAGCAAGGATATGAACTGCATATACTGATAGCAGGGCAGCTACACAAACAGACCAGTGTACCATCCAATCCAACATTGTCTGGCTAGGGCCCGGCAGTCTAAAAAATAAAATAAAAAAAATACAAATCAATGCTAATAAAGCTCTACAGTAAGCTGCTGGCTGAAAAGACTTGACACGAAACCACCAGTAAAAATTTCTTCCTATTTCCAGCTTCTGTGCCTCAAATGGGAAGATGGACAGATGGGGCGATCCTATCACCGGGCGCTGCTGCCTTTTCCCTATTAGATTAAATACCTCGTTTGTAATTCTGGCTTTGTTGAGCATGAGCACGTGTCCCCGTCGGAGCCGCATGTTCACGATGAATAATTCGGGGACTGCTAGCGAGAAGTGACAGAGCAAGTGCACGAGGAAGATGAACAAGCAGGAGAGGGCTCCTCAGCCACCCCGTCTGTGCCAGAGCCACAGGCACTGTCATCGCTGAAGAAGTCTCCTAATCCGACAACGCACAAATGTCTCCCCCTTGGACGCCACAGGACAGTAAACAGGGCCCCTTACAATTCCTGTTCCATCCTTTCCGAGGTCAAAACCTACTGCAGCGCGTCACTGGAGAGCTTCCATCTCCTCCTGGCCACCCACAGGGCTGGAAGGAAACCCGCGCGAGGGCAGAGGCTGAGCAGAGTACACACATCATATGCAGCCCTTAAAATTATCACTTGGGAACTCACCGGCGTGGCTAAGCCCTGTCTAACAGCCATGCGAACAGGACGGAACTGCTGCCTTAAAACAAGTTAGAAACCTAAAGGGTTTCTGCCCCGATGTCAAGAAATGTCACCCTCCCCAAAACTGCTCTTGCTGAACACGGCCCTGGGCGGGGGCTAGCGTGCCCGGAGCGAAGGGGCCGCGCAGCGCCCGAGGTGCCCCAGCGATGCCCCCGCACACCCGGGCTGCAGCCTCTCACCCCCCTCGCTTGCCGCCTCCTGTCTAAACACCGCTCGCTGCGCATCCTTCCTCGCAGTGATCAAAAGGGACGAGCAATCATTTCCAAGACTGACAGCGCTTTGTTCTCACCAGCCTGTTTTTTGCTGCCACAGACTCCCTTTGCCAGTACCTTTGCAGACTTCACTCCGTGCCTCTGTCACCACATCCTCTGTTCGTTACTCAGCTGTCAGACGCACGTCGTTCTGCTACCAGCTACCTACTTTCTGTTGGCTTTTTAAAACTTTATCAGCTCAATTGCACACTCCAGACTTACATTAACTTGTCTTTGCCACAAAGAAACAAGGGTTTCACAGTCCTCTCATTTGTTACCTGGTTAGACCTTGGAGAACTTAATTTTTTTTAAGCTAAACTGTTTTCTAGTCCCCAATCCAGAAACCATACAGCCTGCAGATCACTGGAGTGATAGTAAAGGCGCCTTTTCAAAACAGCAAAACGATGGAAAACAAACACCCTGAAACTGGGATGAACGGTCTCATGCCCCACAGGTGAAACTGCCCGCTCCCCAGGGCGTTCCTGAGATGCCCCTGGAAGCCCGGCACAAAGGACCTTATTCTCTGCACCAGTCCTGAGCTAGCAGACAGCAGCAGGTAAAATCATCACCGTCATCATTTTGGGACAACGGCCCTGACCTTCCACGTAGCCACATCATTTCCGGTGGACACGACTGCTTCCAAAGCGCAGCCCTGAGCTGGGCATGCAAACACCATGGGTGCTTGGTGGAGCGATGCTGCGAAAGCCACACAAGCGTCTGTCACTTTGCAGATGACAGGTACTGAGCACTGGACTCAAAGACAGCCTCCGAAGAGGTTGGCGAGCCAAGAGCTTGTCCACCCAGGGACAACGATGACTGCCAACTCCTCATGCAGCCGCTTCGTGCAGAAGGCATCCCAGAACAGAAAGCACGTTAATTTAAGATGCAATAAGGCAATCAGCGAGAGTTAAGATTCCAAAACGAAAGCTAGCGCAGGAGAAATACGGTGTCTTAATGTCACTCCCTTGCTTGTACAGAACAGCTTCTCTACGTAGACAAATCCCGAACAAATCAGAAATAGCCCTTGGCCTCCTCCAGTTTTGAGCATCAGCCTGCCACAGTCCCGCTCCAACACAGATGGTATGATGTCCATCCACGTACGTATTTTTCCCCCAAGCCCTTAAGATGCCATACTGAAGAGTATGTCCCCAGGATTGGTTACCAGCAGAGCTCTTGGATGACCCGGCTGCTCAGGCTACAGCAGTCAGCGCAGATCGCTCAAGGTATCCTCCCTTTGAAGGTCACCTTCAGGCTCACCACCACCAACACGTAATATTAACAAAGGAATAAAAAGAGGAATTTCCTCATTAATAGAATGATTCCTCTAAAATAACACCCAAAGAGTGTCTTCTTAAAGACAACGCTTTCATGATTCCACATGTAAGTTAAAGACAAGCCCTCTTTAAAAACACTCACAGAAATATTTTCATAGTTTCTCTTTACTTGAAAGAAATCTCCCTGTCGCATTACACATTAAGCCCCACACATCCCTCTGAACCACGAGGAAACTAAAGGGTAGCATTTGTGCTAACAGTGAAATTCAAGGGTCTGGACCTCTGAAGTCTACGGACAATTTCTAAGAGATCTCTGAAAGGTAATGAAGAAAATCAAGCCTACAGCCAGCAAGCTTAAAGTCATTATATAGGACCTTGAAAAAAACCAAGGGACTCCAAAAATAAAGGCAGCAGCTACATGGTAGTGAAGCTAAAGGTGAAAAATACCACATAATTAAGGCACTTCGCTAAGGCACCCTGGGTTCAGCTTGAGCACTGACTTGTTACTAGCCTTTATCCTGCGACCTTCACCACGCTCTCCAGAGTCTCCACAGAGACTTCTGCACGTAAGGCCTTGGACATCTAAGCTAGGCCTAGACTCCTAAATACCTTCACGTATCTGAGTCTGAAACCCTTCAGTGCTTCACATACACTCCGACAAAACAGCGACATTAATATTCCTTCTTCCTTTCCACCTTATGTGAATGGTAACTGTTTTACGATACCGACCATTTTCCCGTGCACGCAAGTCTTCTGAGCTTGGTTTAGTGTAGCATATACATATTTGTAAATCCTCTCTGCTGACACGTATCTGAATGAGAGCACCGTGCCAGCACAAAAGTACTCCAGTGAATCTGATCGCTGTCATCACAGCGTTCAGCTTGAGTGACACATTAAACATCTAAAACTGAACAGCAAAGGGGTTTGGACGAAAACCGAAATCCTGGCATAGGGTAAAACATACGCGAGGGCTTATTCTTCCTCTTGACTTTTATCTTCAGTGTGATCTTCCGAAGCGTGGACAGGAGGAGGGAAAAGAAGCTGCTCAGCCGTGACATGACTCGTCCGACCGACACAGCCATGCAGCGGGGAAAAAAACCATGCTTGTGTGCACAGCGGCTGATGAAGGGTACACTGAACAGAAGCTATTACTTTCCAATTTCCCATCCTTTTATTCCCACACTGATTAATATAAATCAGAATCATTAGCGATCATTTTGTAGGCCGTGAAAGAATGCCTGGGCACAAGAGCTGTAATTTTCAGAAGATTGGTTCAATTCACCTAGATCGTGGCACCAACGCAGATGCGTGCAAGCAAATATAACGCGCACATGCACGCCAGAAGATGCCAAATGCCAAAACTCATCACCCACTTTCAGTTCTTGCATCACTGCTCTGATTTTTGCCTTGCCTGAGATCAGCAGTGGGCCGAAGGCTGCCTGCACACCAAGGCCAGCTCAACCTTCCCACACCGGTGAGTACGGCAAGCACCAGCTTGGAGGCTCACGGCAGATGAGGTTTTATTGTAACCTGCAGTTTACAGGCTTGGTGCCATGGTTCAAGTCACAGCAGCTTACTGTGTAGCCATCCAGAGTCCTAGCTCTGCCTCTGGAGGGTCAGCCTCATCCAGGATGGAGGACAGCAATCACTACGTGCAGCACTTGCTCACAACAAGCAGAAACCACTTCCCACTCTCCCAGATTTAGTATGAGACTCATGCACCACAACAAGCACTCGTTTATCTGCCTTAGAAAGCAGATGAGATACTGTGTACTGCTGGTACAAACTGGTGCCAGACAGTTCCACGCTGGAATCAGCCATCCAGTACCACTCCACACTGGAGGTAACAGCCTACTCGTGGCCATCAGCAATGCCTACAACCACACCATTGCATGGTCCTGTAAAGCACCTCCCACGTGCTGACCAGACTATACGTTGGTCATTTGTGCACAGATTTCCATGTACTGAGCACCCAGGGAGCACGCACAGGAGGGGGGTGGCTTCGGCAGTGCACATCTTGCCCATTTTTGACTCGAGTGTCCAGCGCAGAGACTGCTCAGAAAGGGGCAAAAGGCAGAGCTCACCAGGGCCACGGACAGTCACAGCGCAGCCCGGGAGGAAAGCTCTGCATCCCGCTCCGGCTCTGCAGGTGACGCAGCAGCAAAGAGCATCCCGTACGTGACGAGACTGAGCAGCAGCAGCAGGTTCTCCTGCCCGCTCCGGGCAGACGGTATTTACACTGCCAGCAACACGAGTTAACCCACACTCTTTAATGAGAACAGACCCGATGCTCTTAAGAAGCCTCTTGGCACAAGCTCTCATCTATATTTTAAACTCATGCTTAAGAAGGCCAAATCTGCTCTGATGCTGGCGTTTCGTTAGCTGTTTATTTTGATTGTCGTTTTTGGCCAAAGCGCAAGCAGGACTTTGATCCCACCGCCCAGCACAGATGTGCAGCACGCGCAGCAGTCAATTATTTTCAAATAGAGCCATACACGGTTTTCTTGAAAACATTATGAAGAAAAGCTGTCAGTCCTGAATGCATGTTATCGCTAATTAATCCCATAAAAAAATTAAAAGGATGGTTGCTTGGTAGCGTTGCGAGAACCATTTTGTAATTAATATGACCTTCATCTCCATATGGTAATTAGCAAACATTTATATTACCATTAAAAAGACCATGTTCATTACATAACCTCACTTTTTTCTATTAGCTAACAGAACCAGTAAAACCAATTTAGTGAAAGCCTTGAACTCTCACAAACACTCCAAATAAATACATTCAAAACTACTTTTTTTTTTTTTCTTTTAACTCACACTCTTGCTGGCTGATTGCGGAAACCCCGAGAAGAAGTTTATTGAGGCTCCGGCAGGAGCGTCTGGGGCCATGCAAACTCTTCCTCCTCCCAAGGAAAGGGCTCGCACACCGCGGTGCGTGCCGTGGCAGGACGGCAGTGCCCCACATCTCAAGCAGCCAGTCCCCGCTCACATCCCGGAGCCCTGTGTTAGGTGCACCCAGGATCACACATTGGGAAGTCTCCTGCCCTTCCGAGGGGATGCAGCCCCACATCTGGGCGACGCACATGCGTGGGCAGGGACTCGGCAGGGACAGTTTGCAGATCTGCCACCGGCACACGGAGTGGCCTCTCCCCTCATCTGTACAAAGCAAAGGTGATACCATCTCTTCTGTAAAGGCCAAAGGGAAACGTGTATAGAAAAAACAAAGATTTCACTCCTAATACTGTTATAAATCTATTTTCTCCTCCTCGAAGGCAGATCGTTCCACTTCAGGGAACAACCGGCGGTCAGCAATTCTACTGATAGTTTCCCTGCTTATATTAATTCAAAATTTCCTATGCTGTTCACTGCATGCTGCAATCACTCCTACTCCCTGGAGTGACTCACTGTTTAACTGGTTTGCTAACAGAGGACCCAATGTATCCGTCAACAACAACAGCCAAAACCCTTTACCACAGAATACTTGTTCACAGAGGCAGGAGAACTTGCCGTAAGTCATCAAACAACGTCGTCATTGAAAATGCAGGGGATAAACATGATTGAAACCAAAAAGCACACCTCCCTACTGCTCTAACACATCTCTGAGTTAAAAACAAAAAAAACCCAAAACCTTCCTGTAGTTTGAATTCTGCTAATAACAGTTACACTTTGAAAACATACATTTCCTGCTCCTGATGAAAGTTGACAGCTCATGGGAAAAAGCATGGGGCGGAACAACACCAAACGACTCGTGCTAATCAGCGCTTTCATCAAAGAGTATGACACGATGTAAGTCTAATGCAACGCAGCTTTCTCTTTTACTTGCAAGCTGTACATTAACAAAAACAAAAAAAGCGCAAGGGTTTACTAATTGGAAAGATGATATAAAAATGCTAATAAGGCTGTTAAGTTGACAGGGCTGGGAACATCTAAATTGTATATACATCTATGGGTGTATGTGTCCCAAGTAGCTCTTGCCCTATAAATGGTTTAACTAGGACTAACAAAAAATATGTAGAAATGAGAAAAGTATTTGGCCACTCTGGGAATGGCAGAAGAAATTAAAAGGCCCCCAGCCCTCCACGGAGCTCTCCGAAGGCAGACACACATCTCTCGCCATCTTTCCACAAATTCCAGCAATTTTATTCCCTCGCAAACTCCGGGTTATTTCCCATTTTCAACGTGGTTTGGGCTCCCACTAAATGGCTCGAGTGCATGAGGTTAAAGAAATACATGCACAGGTTGATTAACTTGAGCGGCGGGATGGCTGCTTGAGATTGCTCTCACCAGCCTGCAGACGGTGTCTTGTAAACCCAGAATATTCACACTCGATCTGTGCAGCTGTGCACCAGGAGGGTTATGTTCAGAATTTAACCCAAAAGAAACACACGTCTCATGCATAAACAGTACACAAGACTTCAAAGCTGTTCCTTTTTTTTTTTTTTCTGAGGCAGCCAAAAAACATGTAGGATTGAGCCTGACAATGGCAACGTACTGTAAACTTATCATAAAAGCAGAATGGCGAAACCAGCTACCGGCTGTGAAGAATATTTACAACTGTAAATATTATATTTCAACTGTAGAGCAAGTAAATACCGCGTTATGGAAATGCCTGCTTTATCGATCCGCTCATGAGAAAGGAGAAAGAGAATGTAATTTTGCAGTTCGCAGCAGCGCAGCATTTTGTAGACACCGAGAATGTATTTTTGAGATACCGACTTCTGCGAACAGCAACAGAGAGATCAGCTCGCTGATGAATGAATGCAATAACTTCTCTTCCAACACCTGCAAGGAACACTGTGCTACCACTTACTTTGGGAAGAACGCAACTTAAATAAAGGGGGGAGGGTGAGGGGGGGTAAGAATCAAAGAATAATGGACATTTAATTTCTGTTAGTTTTATTTATTTCCACTTGATGCTATCTCTCACGACACCAAAGTCCACGTGAATTTTTAAGTATTTTCCATCCTAACAACAGCAGAGCCCTGCTCTGTTGCGCGGAAGAGAGAATCCACTAACACCTGCCTGTAGCACCAAGCAAGAGGGGAATGGCAAAACGAACCGCATGTACAGTAATGCCCTTCACTTAAAGCTACAAATGGAAAATTAATATTCCCGTCTTTTTCCGCAGTTAAAAAACCCCTAGCATTAACCTATGTATGGAGATCAATGCAAATGCAACCGTCTTGTTTTAGTATGACCTATCCAACTTTTAGTAAGACTGAGAGAGATTCGGAGTAATTAGGAGCTCGTCCAACAGCCAGAATTTTATGACTCTAAATATTAACAGCGTTGGCATTCCCTCCAGCACGCCTCACAGCTCCTGCAGTATAAACCCTCAGCACTATCGCAACACTGGTAAGAGGAGCCTGAATAAGATTAATATAATTTTTTAAAAATCACCTTCTCTGGGAGAAGGTAGTAAGCAAATATCAGTATCATCATGTAACCTACCGACATGAAGGACACTGTAGAAATGCCTCAGAGCCTTGGAAGCACTGGGAGATACAAGCAGCTGCCAAAAATCCTGCTGTGCAAATGAGGTCGTTCATGGCTACGGGTGTATCTGGACAACAAACGCTTCTTGCCTCTCCCCACCTCTCTTCCACAAGTAGACCCAAAGCCTATGCAGCTCTAAATTCATTCTTGATGGCTTTCAACGAAACTTGAGCAATGCATAGAGCATTTAACCTCCGAATTTCCAACTTTTCTCCACTCTGACAGCAGGGGCAAACATCTATACTCCCCACGGCGAGCGTGCAGTCCCTTTGTCACATAATTCAAAGCAAAGCCAAGTGGAGGGGAGTATAACCTATACTGGAAAACGCAGCACAATCTTTCATTAATTTATCAGAATAGAACAAGTTTGGCAGAAACAACTTTCATTTCATAAAGACTTCTACATAGCTGAAAATTTGACAGCCAGTGGGAAAGGTACCAGGTACCTCTCAAGTAAGGCACGTCTGAAAGCTGTGGTCTCTTCTCCAGAGAGGTACTCCACTTTTTTGAGACATCCCAAGGTCAACTTGGCAGAAAACCCTGATGCTAAGAGGCTCCCCCAGGCAATTTATTTACTCTGCAGTGACACCTCTCCACCTGAAAACAAAAGCAGAGCAAGACGGGAGCAAATTTCACCCCAAAGCAAGAGCTAGCTGGCTATTACCCGCTACATCCTGAGGAGCAACTTCTTCCACTCCAGGTCAGTTAAACTGGTGTAAAACCAGAGCAGGGTTACAGTCCAGCTCCTCACTCGGGAATATTTTGTGAATGAATCATCCTTCATTTGCGTTGGCTGCACAGATTTGTCAAACAAGGACGGCAGTTCCAGCGGGCGAGAAATCAAAAGACAGACCAGGAGACGACTTAGCAAGAGGCTAAAGCAAAAGATAGCAATGTGCGGCAGCATACATTAACCAATAGAACAGCTTGAGGCATGCCTGGAAAACGCCAAGTAAGTGGAATTTAATTTCTGGCTTAATAATTCCTTTCTTTATACATGAATTTTGCTTAAGAGAACATCAAATCCCATTTTCATTGGGGACGGCTGCATTTAATCTGCAAGCTGAATGGTAACTGTGTAATGCAGCTCAACAAAAGAAAAGGGTTTAATTCTGCAGCCCAAGGCAAGAGCATCCCCTACGCCAGTCAGTCCCAGCGCAGGATCTACGGATGAATTCTCAGTTTGCACTTTTCCAACTCAGCTCACAACTCACTAGAAGATTCCCCAAAGAAATGCAGTATTTTCCGACTTTTCAACACCATCTCCACAGAGTCTACGCTACCCTTCACCTGTAACCCTGGGCTAGCAGCAGGTTCCAGCTAACCTGCAGGCTTTGTGGGTATCGTACAAATATCTTCCACTGTTTTGAGGTCCTCTGGTGAACTGTAACTATGCAACTAAGAGCTGGTTACTGCTGCAGATCGACGATTTTGCAAAGTAAAACAACAACCAATAAACAGGATCAGGCAACTGCAAGCACGGCGCAGCCTTGTCACCCACCCCAGTCTTGGGAGAGCCCGTTCTTATCACCAGCTTCAATCCGTTTCAGAAAAAAAAGCCTCATTATTCAGATTTTTTTGTTGTTGCTTTCAAAACAAAAAATTGTAACAACAAACGTATTCGTCTAAGAAACCAGAAGCGGTAGGGCTCTCTTCTAGTTTAAAACACAAACGACTCAGCTTACCTACCTCAGCTTCCCAGAAACCTGGAAAGAAATGAGGCTGAATCCCTACCTCGCCTTTGTAACGCCCTTCAAGGCTCCTTGATCACAGGTAACACAAACATTGCCAAAACAACAAAAATGTAAACACGTGAAAGCTTGCTGCTTTCAAGTAAGATACTGCCCCGACCGCTCACCGCTAAATCTAAATCACCGATGGATTTTCCACGCTGGTAGCGTTCAGAAAAACACTCAGAAACCTGGTGTTCATCCGAAATTTTAACGTCTTGAAGCAGACAGATACCAGGCATTTTGTAGTGAAGATTTTCCCAACGCCGAACAGGGAAGTGAGATTAAAGGTACGCTATCCTCTACTGAAAATTAATTTTCTACAGTTGTTAAAAAACTTGTTTCTCTAGGAAAATGACTCACTTGACTAGATAAACACTTCTATCTCCTCTGGGAAAGCATGCTTCCTTGAACCTCGTGACCTTACGCATTATACAATTTAGTATCATCACAGAACAGTATTTGGCTTTTCACGCAGTTTTAGAAGGTAAAATCCCAACAACCAAACTGAGAAGACATTTGAAGTATTTTTTAAACTGCCTTAGAAAGAACTAACCCGCTTCCCCCCCCCCCCCCCCCCCCCCCCCCCCCCCCCCCCCCCCCCCCCCCCCCCCCCCCCC